>BHFT01028460.1:64339-93039 GCA_004320025.1 Laticauda laticaudata
CCCCCCCCCCCCCCCCGTATCTTCTCCAGGGATTTGGTGTCTTCCAGTGAGTTTTGGTGTGTGATAACAGAGCCAGCTGGTGGGAAAAGGCTCCTTCGCTCCTCTTCCCAGGCTGAACTATCATGGAATGGGGGTGGGGATAAGCAGTAGGCACCCCATTTTGCATTCCCACCTGGTGACTGCCTGGACAACTTCCTGCAAATTTCTTGGCAAGATTTCAAAAGTGGTTTGCCATTGCTTCATTCCTGGGGCTGAGAGAAAATGACTGGCCCAAAGTCACCCAGCTAACTTCATGCCTAAAGCAGGACTAGAACTTGCAATCTCCTAGTTTTCTACTTGATGCCTTCGCCCCAACACCAAACTGGCCCTCTTATATGGCAGCGGAGTAAATTAGGAGATATCAGGACAACAAAATTACTCCTGTTAACTGAACTGAACTTCGTCTGAATTTAAATTGAAAATGAGTAAATGAGAGTGGAGTTTTCCTCCTGGCCATGCTGACTTTCCCAGAAAGGAAGCCCACCGTGGGATTCGCTGGTTTAGGTGCCAACTGTGGAAGCCACTGTGCCTTTGGCAGGGTCCAGAAAGTGCCAGCAAAGGGGGTCTGTGGCCAGCAGCTGCAACCTCAGCTCCTGGGCCACATAGACAGATCTATGAGACCCATTGAAGCTGCCCCACCTATACCCTTGATTGTTTCTGGGACAAGACAGGCAGGTGAGGGCCAAGAAATGCATGATGGATTAGGATAATCTCTCTTTATGAATGCAGCATATCATCCTGTCCATGGTCGAATAATGCTGAATCCCTAGAAGACACAAGTTGCACTTCATTCTTCCAGTCATGAAGATGCTACAGCTGAAATTAATTTAAAAGGCAAAGCCATGCTTGCTCAAAATACTTTTCAACCTGAGTTTGAAAACAAGGTTTTGCTTATTTGGTCTCCTAGTTATCAGGTATCAGCAGAAAGCATGAATTATGGTGACATGGTTAGAAGCAAGCACAACTGCAAAACTCGTGTTTTGCTGTACAAATCCTTAGAAACTGTGCAAAATTCTTCCCTTTTTGCTAAATTGAGGAACGTCCTTGGGGCATTTGGATCTCTCTTCTGCCTTCCCAAGCTGGTAGGCATTGCACTCGCTCCTCCTCTTACTTTATCCCAGTTTGAGAGTCTGGTCTGGGCAACCACAACTAAGCCCCAAGTTCCCCCCTCCCCAATGAACTTCCATGGCTGAAAGTGGACTTGAAGCTGCCACTCCTCGATCCCAATGCAATCCCCTCAATGGAGCCTTGCATTCTGTCCACATCTCAAGCAGTGGATATGCTAAAATGCTGCTCCTAAAGTCCTTGAGATTCCTGAGCAACTCTCAGAGCTTCTTGAGATCATCAGCAAAGCTGCTTCCCTGGTAGAACCTTCCCCTTCCCCAACAGTTGTGTGCTTATAGTTTTTGAGCCAAGCTTCCCCATTATAATCCTTTCTGGATATATTGGGGCCCCACTCCCATCATCCCCCTCCCCACACACAATACCCAACATAGGCAAAGAGCAGCCCTGCAGGAAACCAACATTCTGATCTGGAAGCTTCCTCGAGTAGCGATCTGCCTTTTGCTTAATTTTTTCAGAAAGCTTCTAGTATCCGATCCTACTACTAGATCTTAGCAATGGATGAAAGGGGGAAAGACGCACTGAGAGAAGAGGTGTGGCCGTCAACACTCAGCAGCGGCCAGGGTGACTGGAGATTTGTGCTCAGAGGAATCAAAAGAGGTTGCTTTAAAGGCACCAAAGGATGCGCTAAGCTCTTCAAAACATCAGATTGGCTGCTACATGGAAAATGCTCATTCTTCCAACCTCAGCCGGAGGAAATGCTTGGCTTTGTTTGTTTTAAACTACTTCCTTGAATTGGATTCTGGCAAAGTCACTTCACAATTGGCCTTGGTCTGAAGATGAAGTTTTACACACACAAAACGCGGCTCACTTTCCTTCCTACATTTCAATCCTCGCAGAGCCATCCCAGGAGAGCTGAGATGGCGCTGGTGACTGTGTGAGGGAGGCCCCACCGCTTGAACTGGGAGGAGGGAGCTTCACAGCTGCAGGAGCTATCATGGACTTTTCTGAGCCTTCTGGGGACATTCCTGCACAGTCTCTTCTCTGGCCCCCTTGCATGGGCATCTGTACACATCTGTGCACTCCTGGCTATCCTACCTGGTAACTTTTATAGGCCATCAAAGTGTTGTTCCTTCTCTGACAACAGAACATCCCAGATTCTGGGCATAGTGTTCAGAAGCAACTCCCATGAATGTAGACCAAGCGCAAGTTGCATTCTTTAGAAAATCCCACCAGGAACTTGCCTCCCAACATTTTGGTATTTCCCAGTCTTTTATTAAATGCAGAAATGTTTGTGAACTACACTGATTCTTGGATTTCCTTCATCTTGGATGACAGTCATGGAGCAAAGTTACAGCTCAGTTGTCAGCATGCCGAGAGTGAGCACACAGTCCTAGGAAAGATTGGAAAAGAGCTTCCTTTGCCTTGGACCTTAGAGGCTCCTGCCATCCAGGTAGACCATGCTGGGGCACTGGGATGGCAACATCACAAGGTGCTAATCTCTGCTGGTCCAATAAGAAATATTGTGGAATTGCTAGAAAATCCTAAGAGCCTGTTCTGACTGTGTCAAATGGGTCACCTTTGCCAGAGCTGCTCTTGCTGCTGCTGGTCTGGTGCCACCATAGGACTGCAGGTTCTCTTCTGCTGCCCCATCCAGGACTTTTCCCATCCGTGCCATTACATTAAAAAGGCCGCCGTGTGCAGGACTAGAAAGAGGATGTTCGTGAGTGCTCCTCCTTGCTCATCTTGGCATTGAACAAGCCCGGGGAAACCTGCCCTTCCCCTCTGAGAACTAAAAAAGACATTCTCTTCTTGGAAAACAGGTTCCCTTTCTTTAGAATGAAGACCGGTAAGCAAAATAAGCTAAATTCTCCCTCAAGTCCAACTCAACCCTGGAAACGGTAAGAAGATGCCCACCTCAGGGTTTGGGCAGTAAGACTGAGGAAGCTCCTCAGAAAAGTTTCTCTGACTTCCCTTGGCTCCACCCTGCTTAGCTTTTGCTAAGTCAGTCACAATCGCTTTAGGGGCTCCCATTTTCTGTAGGTAAAACCTCTCCCAAGTGAAGTGTGACTTTATTGATTACTTGCATGTAATTTCTTGGTGGTAATGAAGCAGCAGCCATTGCTTCCTTCCAATGTCTTTTGACTTCGCAGTCTTCCTTATAAACCTGGGATTTTCTGATTATCTCCCATCAAAATACCAACTTCTTCAGACACTGCTCACTTTAGTTGAGACAAGGTTGGTGGGGGGTGCCACTTGGGCATTGGAAACTAATCCTCAGACTCATCTCCATTTCCCTCTTTCAAACAGAAGGTTGCTTCACTCAGAGAAGACATTATATTTTATACTGTCTTTCCCATACTGTGTGATTAGTTTCTACCCAGGCTGTAATCCCCAGCAAAATGTCAGATAAAATCACATAATAAATAAACACAATCTTGTAATGAGCATTCAAAGGAGTTCGGGGTCAGGAGAATTTTACTGGCAGAGGGATTTATGCAACATGCCCAACTACAAATTAACTGATTTCATATTTGTCTGGGTTATTTTGCATATCCAACTATGTCATTCATTTACGGGTCCGTGTTATTACACTAAACCAGGTTAGTCAACTGAACAACAGTTCAGTTATCTACTGATTTGTATGCTGTGCACAAAACAATGTGTCATTAAATAGTGTTTTCAGATGAATGGAAGCTCTTACTACCTGCTCTGCATGTCATTAGAAGCTAGCTTTTTGCTTTATTCTACTTTGTGCTATAAAAACTGCAGGATGATTTTACTAAAACAAATACTGCCAGTAGTTTATATTATTGAATGGTTTTTGATGAAGCAAAAGAAGTAGAGTAATAACCTACCCTATGGCTCTTGGAAATATATATTTCTATTGTCCCAGTCATGAGTGCTGACTTGATTCATAAAGCAGCTCATATTAATTAAAAGCAATGAATGAATGAATGAATGATGGAGTATGTGAAAATGCTTTCTTGCAGTCAGTATTTTCTTATAAGCATTAGATGTGAACGTGTCAACCAATCAGAACTGAAAAACAATCTGCATAACTCTGAATTAGTGTATATTCCTCAGCTTAATTGCTGTTTTGTGATGTGGAAGGAAGAAAGAGAGGAGAAGCCTCTGCAGAATCAAGAGTTTGATTCCAACCCAATAGCCAAAATTGTTAATTGATTCAAGCTAGAAGAAACTCCAGTGGAACCAGCTAGCTTTTCCAAAGAGATCTGTGTTTTCCAGATCCAACCAAGTTTGTGTATTAGCCATGCAGTTGGCAGCCACATTTTCCACTCTGTTGGGGCATCTGAAACCAGTTGTGTACAACATTTCCAATCCATGATCCATTGATCCAAGGTAACACTCATCACATAAGTGTAAGGACCAGTTATAAGTTACTTTTCTTAGTACAGTTGTAACTTCAAACAGGGGCGTCAAACTCTATTTTGTTGAGGGCTGCATCAGGGTTGGTTTGACCTCGGGGACCGGCATGGCAGAGGCCGTGGCTGGAGTGGGCATGGCCAGGGGGCATGACCAGCTCGGTGTCAAGCTCTGTTTTCAGGACTAATGGCCTCCTGCATCCCTCTGCCAGTGGAAATGGAGCACCCCGAGTTCTGTTTCTGCTGGCAGAGGTAATGTGGGCTGGTCATTGGCTGTTTCTAGGGCGGCTCCATGGTCGGGTTGAGTTTGACACCCCTGCATTAAACAAATGGCTGTTGATCCAGGACTTCCTCTCATGTGTTCCTTGAAGCTTCACGGCCCAGTTTCAATGAAGTGGATGCTGCAAAGGAGGAGGGAAAATAATGGGGGGCAGAGGGGGATGGAAGGAGGGCAGTTGCTCTCCTTGCTTGCTCTTTGGACCCAATTCTCTTGGGCAGGGAGGTCCACCATCCGGGTGGAGAGTGTGATGGCAGGGACATGAAAAACAAGGAATCCCATCCTGACCCAGAAAGAGGCTAAGGCTGAAAAATGCCCCCTGGATCAGAAGACCATTCCCGTAATTTAATTTTATAGTGTTTAGTCTGATATTAACTGACTTTGAAGTCTTTTCTGGAATAAAAAGTGAAATAGATACCATATCCAGCAGTGGTGGGATTCAATTTTTTTACTACCGGTTCTGTGGACGTGGCTTGGTGGGCGTGGCAGCGGTAGGAGACTGTAAAATCTCCAGTCAGAGGTGGGATTTGCTGGTTCTCTGAACTACTCAAAATTTCTCCAGAACTGGTCAGAACCTGCTGAATACCACCTCAGATTAACAGATAATCAGAGTTGGAAGGGACCTTGTAGGTCATCTAGCCCAACCCCCCACCCAAGCGGGAGACCCTACCCCATTTCTGACAAATGGCAGTCCAGTCTCTTCTTGAAGGTGTCAAGTGATGGCGCTCCCACAACTTCTGAAGGCAACTTCTGTTCCATGGGTTGATTGTTCTCACTGTCAGAAAGTTTCNAAATGGCAGTCCAGTCTCTTCTTGAAGGTGTCAAGTGATGGCGCTCCCACAACTTCTGAAGGCAACTTCTGTTCCATGGGTTGATTGTTCTCACTGTCAGAAAGTTTCTACTTATTTCCAGGTTAAATCTCTCCTTGTTCAGTTGGTCTGGTATCTCTGGTTTCCAGGCACAAAAACTAACCTAAAACAACAATAATTCATATTTGCATGATGTGCCACCTAGTCTTTGCAGACAAAGCCTTTGATTGCCTATCTGCTGGTTCTGGAAAAAGTTTGTCAGAGATTTTTGTTTTGTACTTTTTGGATGGTTTGGAAATCTGCCACAGTCTCTTTTGCATCATTTTATTAAACGAGAATGCCATGATCTTACATGATCTGGAATCAGTATCTTATTCTGGATAGAAAGGCAGCACCAAGGTTACGGGCTCCATCTTGTTTTGCACCAGAAGCCCAAGGGTCGCCATTTGGAGCCAGAGGTGAACAGTGTTAGTGCCCTGGCTGCTCTGTTGCAAGGAAACATCTCCCCCCCTCCCCCAGGGCAAAGTTTGGTGCTGGAAAGGTCCCTCATCAATTCAGACCCCCCACCCGCACCGCACTCCCGGGCAAGCCATGCTCTAAGCTCCTCTCTGGCACGAGAGAAGGAAGGTCTCGGCACTTGCAGTAAGGTGTTCAGTGGCCTGTGGTTGACTGAGCCCTTCCTCTCTTTGTTGGCCTCCTTGCACCCTTGCTTCCTTTTTCTTCAGCTGTAATGAAATCCACCTCTTAAGGTCCATATCTGAAGGTCAGTTTTTCTCCTTTCAGAAATTCTAAGGATAACGTTGGTATCCTAAGCAAAGGAATAAGATGGATGCTACCTGTGAGAGATCATTTAAAGCCTCAGATACGGATGGCCTGGACTATCATGGACCACAACTTGGTCTTTTAGATGCAAGATGAGTGTCCTTGTATCTTCTTAATGGGTGGAGGGGGCAGAGAGTCAGTGGGGGGCAAAGTACTAGCTCTGCACTTACTGTGTTTGATAAACCACAATCCACAAAATCTTGCATTATAATTAAGATTCTTTTTTGCCTATTAGTTTTCATTGTCGTTGACTAACATAACCAAACCTTGGAAACAGGAAAACAAAAACAGATTAAATCAAGTAACAAATGGCTCAGTTGTTGGCAGACAAGTTCCTGATCTCTTTTTTGAGAACATTTAAAATAACCTGAAAACCTGCCTTTGCGTGGAAGGAAACAAGAAAGCTTTTTCCAACACAGAATGTCCTTCAGACATCATTTAGTACTTTCAGATCCTATATATTTTCAAATATTTTTGGAATTGTTGTATCATCAGAAGAACAAACATAAAAATATCCAGTGAATTCAAATCACAAATGTTTGCCAGCCTATAGTGTAGCCTGCACCTGCTTTGTTGGTCGTTGGGTGTTTCTCTTCTTGACTTTGCCAGCAAGCGAACGGACACTGCACCAAGACCTGAGAAAGTGTGGGAGGATAGTGGCCATCCCCGTCCTACGAGCAGTGCCCCCCACCCTTGCCCACATCCTCTTCTACTTTACACAGAAGGCAAGTGCCCACATGGGAGGCCGAAGCAAAGGTGGCCCCAACAATGCAAGCATGAAAATTGCCCAGTTGGACTCAGAGGCTGCATTGATAATACAAGATGATGCTTCCGATCCAAAAAGTGGACCCTGAATCTGTGAGAATAATGCTAGGAAGGTGAAGAGGGTAGCTCTGATAAACATTTCTACTCATTTTTTTCTTTAGTTCTCCTTTCTGTTAAGTTCATTTAACATATCTAATAGTCCATGGAAAATACATAAAGGCCTAAATGCTCCATGGAAAATACATAAATACATAAAGATGGCGTTTCCACTTGGACCAGAGAAAGGAATCTGAGGAACCCAGGAAGGGCCCGGTTTTTGTGGTGGTGGGATTTCTAATATCAGTATCCTCTTGTATGAAATCAGCCTGGAGATAGACAGTAAGGGAAAACATAATTAGGAATATAATTTTCCAATGGTTTTTAAATGTTTTTCTGTTTCAAAAACAACAAAAACAGAGGAAACAGATAATTCCCAATATGATAATCCTTAACAGGACAATTAAGAAAAATATTTATATATTGCTGCCCAGTATGGCCTCCCCAAGATAATTTCCAAAACTGCCAAGTGTTGATTTTTGTGTAAGACTTTTTAAAATAATTCCAGTGACTTCTAATACACAAGCATCATAAGAAGGTGCTGCCTCATTAAAAGCTGTGCAAAAACCAGAGGTTAAAACACCAATAGGAAGCATGTTGACTAATATCATCTCCTGTCAGCTTTTTTTTTTTTTAAGTTTCGTTCATTGTTTTACAGTTGACTTTAGGTTATTTTAGCTCCCTGTGTTTGCAGTCAGGATCTCTTTTGAGAAGTTATGAGAAAAGGATCCTTGGAGAGTTTTTAAGTTAATAACAAAGCTGTCTCCAGGGTGCTCAGTTATTCTTGGGCCACCTAAAAGAGCCTCATCCAGTGTCTCTGGCTGGTGATTTTAAGATTCCCTTAGCTGCAGGGATGGAGGAGGTGCAGCTGCATTGGGTCACACATTTTAGGTCATTTTGAAATATCTCTGGTTTCTCTCACTTCCCAATCTGATAAAGGACCACAGGAAGAATTTCATCACAATATATTCCCTTGGAATTCAGCAGAAATGTAGAAAGCTAGAGAAACATATTCTCTCCCTCCCTCTCTCCCTCCCTCCCTCTCTGAGAGAGAGAGAGAGAGAGAGAGAGAGAGAGAGAGAGAGAGAGAGAGAGAGAGGGGGGGGGGGGGGGGGGGGGGGGGGGGGTGGGGGGGGGGGGGGGGGGGGGGGGGAGGGGGGGGGGGGTGGAGAGAGAGAGAGGAGAGAGAGAGAGAGAGAGAGAAGAGAGAGAGCTTATCTCATCACTAAATAAGTCCAAGAATTCTCCAGTCTACTTCCAAAAATTTCACCAACATTCTTCTCTGTTTTGATGGAAATTTCAAAAGTAAATAAATTATTTCATTGAATAGACTAGAAGAAAAACATGCAGAGCACAATTTGTGGGCCAGATATCAAATCAATCCTTTAAGCACAAAGAAGATCACTCTGCTAGTAGAGATCCTGCAAAGAATCCCCCAAGTGAGTCAGTGATGTGGATATGACCCTTTGGGGGAAAAAGAAAAAGGCTTGGTCTGCATGCAAGAACCAGTCCTTGGCTGGGTGCTCTTCCATATTTTCAAGAGCAGCGAGCCAGGGTTAACCCTTGGGGCACTTGCATCTTCTCCCTTTTCCTGGCCCAGGAGCAGCAATGATCTAGCAAGCTGGAATGGGTGACAGTATCCCAGATCCTAACCTGTCCCATCATCTGGAGGTGGCTCCCACAGGTGAATCACCTTTTGGCTGTCTTTTGAATGATCACGTGTGATCACTGCCTGCAGACAAGCTGTAGAGAAACCATAGCTTTTCAAACATGGATGTCTTCCTCAACAGCAGCCAAAAAAACCACAACCTTGTGGCATCTTAAAGTCTAGCACACTTACTACCACATCAGCCTCAGCATCCAAAACATGCCTTGGGATGCCACAATGGTTCTCACAGGGCTGATCCTCTGAATGGCCACCTCACTGCCAGCATTCCCTGGACAGAGCTGACGGCATGATTGACCATCTTGCCATACCAGTCCAGGCATCCTTCAGCTTTGGGGATTCTCCTCCACAAGCCCAGAGTCCCTCCCTTGAGTGTACGGATAGGGTCCTTGACACAGTGATGAAATTTTGGACCTCCTACTCCCCCCCCCACCTTGCTCCCAGGGTGCTAATGAGCGCCCATAGAGCCCGAGACTGAAAGAGGCTTTGGTATATACAAAGCATGACCCTAATCTCAGTTAGAAACCCTGAATCCTAATTCTGGGCAAGCTCAGGGGGAAAGTAACACAAAGCAGGTTTGCACTTGACGAAGTCTGTTTTATTCCATCGTGCCAGACAGAAATCCTCCCTGGTGCAGAGAAGGGCAGGTGAGTCGGGGTGTTTTGTGCTCTGTCTTCAGTTCATGGTCTGGATAGTAATAACACCGCAGCCTCTGCCAAGCTCGTGGCCAAGCAGGAATCCTGGCCCCCTTGGCTGAGCCAGGCTGATAGTGTCAGGCCATACATGGCTTTGAAACGCGGCTCTTGGGCTCTCAGGTTTCGCTATGCCAAGAAACACAACGCGGAAAAAAAACTGGCAGCTTTGGGATGACTCATGCACAGACGCAGGGCAGCGTTGTAAGTTTTCAAGCACTTTCTGAGTGTGTTTGAGTAAACGTGGATTTGTCACCCAGGCAACAGGACACAGCAAGAGGACTGCAAGCCCCTACCCCCACCCCATGCCCTGTGAGAAGATCTGGGAATGTGAACCATCCTGCAAAGCAGCGGTTCCACTCCTGATTCGACCGTGGCAATTATGAAACGAGGGGACTGACCGATGGAGACACCTCATCCGGCCTACCCTGCAGGGTTCCTTCCTGTCACCAGCCCCAAAACCCAGGACGTTGTTCACAGGTGAACATTGCCCAGGTGGACAGCAAATATTTCTGAGCAATGTCCTACACTAGAATTCAGGGTGCTAATTTACAGCCTTTACCACGGCAGACCATCCCCTGCCAACAACAAGCCCCAAATAGGCAAAGATGGAAGGTGAGCCTTCCTCTCTAATTGCACCCATGAGATGTCATTTACAGCTCAGTCCTACCACGAAAGTAGTGCTGAAAATAAAGCATGCTGATAACTGAAGTCCTGGCACATTGCAGAAATGTTTGATCTGCATGTTTCAGCATATGGGCCTTTGGAGCTTGCTCTGATCAGCTCTCTTCTCTTCTAAAGCTTCTAAAGAAAAATTCTTGGGACTGGAAAACAAGCGGGAATTGCTTCCGCAATGAACACTGGATTCTAACGCTTTCAAACATTGTTTGGATTGGGTGAGAAAGTCACATTTGATCCAGTTCATTTGGAAACATTTGGAAGAATGGATTGCTCCCAAAGTGGGTTGCTTCCAAAATAGATCACTTCAGACTTTGCCTTTCTTGGAGCTTTGCTGGTGATGGAAGGAGCCAGATGGACATGGGCAGAGGTGGCATTCAGCAGATTCTGACCAGTTTTGGAGAACCAGTAGCGGAAATTTGAGTAATTTGGAGAACCGGCAAATGCCGCTTCTGACGGGAGATTTTACAGCCTCCTTCCCCTGCCACGATATCAGTCTATCAAACCCATAATTGAGAGGAACCTTAGACAATTTTGATGGAGTCAATGGGATTAAGGATGATTGGTAAATGCTGGAGTTTCACATCTTTTACTGTCTTGGTCCACATCCATTAGCCAATGGAGTTTCTGTTAATGTGTTTGCACTTTCTATGTCTTTTGCTCATTTAAACCATTGTTAAATTCCTCAAGAATAATTAAATTTTAAAACTCTGGACTTATTTGCATACAAAAACATGTTGGACCTCTTTTTCAGATCTTTGGCAGGCTCCATCTTGCCACCCTGGGCCTTGTGATTGTATATCTTGTCTAATTTGTTAAAAGCACATTGAGAGAGACAATTTTTGGTAAAATTGCATTCTGATTTGCATGGATCTTCAGTGGGAGGCAGGAGACTTTAGTGATGTGAATTTAGGTGTGTCCTTCCAGTCAAGCTGGGCAGCTTCTCAATTAGTGTGAAATGGATAAAGCTGTCTCCCAAACCAACAAATTAAGACCTAGAACTAAATGCAGAAGCCCTTCCTTCCGATCTCTCCTTGTGACCTGTAACATTTCTCAGTAATTCATGGGAAGAACAGAAGCCAGTTTCCAACTAATGAGCAAAATAAACTTCCTGCAAACCAACACAGGGCAGCAGATTAGGCATGAAGCTTCCCCAGAGTTGGTGGTTCACAGGCTTCTTTATGGTGATGGTAGGGAACATGCACATTGCCCCTTCTCCACACCCAGCCTTTGTCAGACCTCTCCCAGCTTGAAGGTTCAGGAAAGAAAGACCCACAACTCTGTTTGGAGTGAAAGGTGTCCTTAACTGAAGCCGCCAAGGGCTTACAGACCTGAGGATTTCCCGCTTCGTCCCAGTACATTTCCTTCCTCCCAAGCCCTCCCGCCTTGGTCATCTTTGTGATGTCCAGTAAGGTTCATTTGGTAACAGTTCCACCTTTTGGTGCCTCTTTGGATGGATGTTCCGCATTCTGTTCCCAGGCTTGTGTCCTTGGATCTCTCAAGCCCTGTTCCAGGCTAGCACCTCTGGTTCTCCTCATCCTGTCATCCCCCCCCCCCCCCGATCCTCTTTTATGGCAGGATGCCATTGAAGCAAAACAAGGCTGAAGTGATGCAATGGCAGACCTGAGAGCCTTCCAGTTTTAGAGGGCCAACGGTTTGGATCCAAATCAAGTCAGGATGACTGGAATCACTGCAGTGGAGCTTCAGTTTGTGGTGACTTGTCCCACTGATTCCATCATGGCTCTTTGAATTTAGAAAAATTAGGATGTGGGTCAGCGATAGAAAGCCTGCATATACACATTAATGTTCATGCACATTAGCTTCTGTACAGAAAGGACCTCAGGCACATACACATGCTTGCAGGGGGAGCTGCTTGGGTAAGGGGCACAGTAGGTCAGTTTCTGACCTCACCACCCATGCCTGATCCATCTATAGGCCAGGCTCAACTCTAAAAGTTAGGGAATAAAACATGTCCTCCCTTCAACAAATAAATATATCAGATCTTCCTTGGACAGCACTTCAGTCTCCTTGCTCCTCTGTTCCCAGCAGTGAGCTGTTCCTTGCTCAAGCTTTGCAGTGCTTTCCTAAGTAGTAAGAAGTCAGAGGAGCTGTTAACAGAAGTGACTTAGTCCCAGTGGCAAGAAGGTCTGCACAGGACACCAAACCTCATTGGGGGTCAGAAGTTGTGTTTCCAACATAGGCTCCAGGCCATGCCGAGATGAAACTAAGAAGCATCTACTTGGGTTTGTAAGTGATCATACTCAAGCAAAGTCATTGCAAAGACCTTCTGCAGTGCAGGCCAACAGCTGCTAAAGCTATTGGATGAATGGAAAAGCTTGACATTATTGTATCGAAATCGGTAAGATGTCAAGTCAAGGTCAACTCAACTCAAGAAAGCTACACCAGATCTAACATTTTGTGCACCTATCCTGTCCAATCAGTCACATTCAGAATATAAACTGGATCTACTTCTTCATTCCCAGAAGACTGTTCCACAATAGCTGCTTCCATGGGGCCACCATCCTGGCTCTTCTGCTCTGAGGGCATCCTAGTTGGCCATCCACCCTCAGCAGTGATCAGAGTTTTTCTTGCAAGGTTCCATGGGATGATTTTCTTCTTCACTGCTCTTCATTGAGTGATCATGTACCACCTTAAAGTGCTTTTTGTGATTGTTTTAGGGTACTGTTTCTCTGGCCCTCACTGCTTACAGATTTTAAAACAGCACAGCTGCAAACACTGACATATAATCTGCTATTTAAAAATGATGTTACCAACATAAGACAACAACAGGATTTTAAGCTGAGGCCACTTTTAACAGAATAACAGAGTTGGAAGAGAGCTTGGGATTTAGATTCTAGGCACCACCACCACCACCACCACCCCGCTGAAGCAGGAGATCATCTCTGGTTCCAGACAAATGGCTGTCCAATCTCTACTTAAAAACCTCTACAACTTCTGGGGGCAAGTTGCTCTGCTGGTTAATTGTGCACACTCTCAGGAAATTTCTCCTTAGCTCCAAGTTGCTTCTCTCCTTGATTAGTTCTAAGTAGGCATAGTCCCCTATTTGATTAGTAAGTTTAATAATTCCAATTGTAGGGCAGTTTTAGTTGTGCATTTCAATCTGTCCACAGGAGAGACTGAGTCCCTTTAAAAAAAAAAATCATTGAAGAACTTTTTAACAACATAAAAACCATGAGAAAATAAAAGGTAAAAAAATTGCTCCATCCAGAGCCACTTGGATGGGATGGGGGAACTATACATATTCTGTCCTTTTACAAAGCAGACAGATAAACCCCACAAAGCATCCATACAAAGTCTTTTTTATTGGTGCATCAGGCATCCTCCTTAACTCACAGTTATGACAAGATTCTTCTTAATGTCCAATCCTTTGCATATCTATCTTTATCGGTAAAAAGATGGTTATCTCTTTCATCCCATATCATAGAGGCAGGGCATAGAGCTACTACTACGAGACTGCATTCAGGCAGGAGTGAGGGAGCCTCCCTCAACCCACCAAGGGTCAATTCAGTGACCAATCAGGGTTACATGACAAACTACATTTCCCAGGATACCTTAACTACATTTACCATGATGCATTCCCTTAAGGGGACAGCTCTCAATTCTTAACTAACTATCCCAAATCCCATTAACTCTAAACAGTCTGGACAGCACAATACAAATATGACAAATAAAAAATAAAGGAAAATAATAAATAGTGAAGAAAGAAAATAGAAATAGAAAAGAAAAAGTTTTTAAAAAGGTGACTCACAATCTTCTTAATAGTGGTGATAGATATATTTATATTTTGCCTTCTTTCCTTTTTTCCATAAGTTGCCTTTCTAATCTTCAAATTCATATATCATAAAATCATTTTATCTCTTTTTTCAGCAAAAAGTCCATAAAGAATTTCCAATAACTGGAAAGTTATAGAAAGTTAGAAACGATTGTTGAGCTTTTGCTGATCATACCAGATAATCTTGCCATTTCTGCTACTGCTGTCGTCTTCACTAACTCTTCCTCCATTGTGGGCATTTCATGAAGCTTTCCAGAATCTTTTTTTGTGTGTGTGTGCATATAATAGTCTCGCAGCAATAATCACAATTTACTGTTAAAACAGTTATATCTTTTTCACCAACCTTTCCTCCGTTGTGACTAGTTCAACACTGTTCTATTTTTGGGCATACAATGATCTTGCAGTAATAACTATTTATGAAAATAATCGTCCAGGCTCTTTTCTGTCCATTAATCCCAGTAAAAAAAGTTCCGGTTTCAGTTGGATGTTGATCTTTAAACTTCTTTGTATCAAAAATTCTGGCTTTTTCACAAGTCCACCAAGCATGACCCTTCTTACAGCCATATTAAATCTGAAATACCTTTATATATTTTAGACAATTTTTCTGAAGTCTTATAACAATACATCATTTTATAAAAATAATTAACATAATGTAAATTTCAGTCCTTTTAACTACATATTTTCCTTCTGTTCCATTTGAATTGTGACCAAAGTTCTTAGCACATATTAGTCTTCAGTCAGACGTTTGCTTTGTTTCAAATTTCAATAAAAGGTTACACATTTTACCAATTACATGTTCATCATTTGTATATAGTTGAACATGAAATTTTGTTGTCTGTTGCTTAATTCCAAGTTTCCTATTATCTATCTTAAATCTTTCTCTTAACTGTGCATATGAAAACCATTGAAAACTAAATTCTGCATTTTAAATTCTTTCGAGCCAGTCGCTCTCTTTATTTTGTCTTTCATTCTCTATGTTCCCATTCTAACAACTCTCCATAAGTTAACCATTTCTCTTTATCTGTCGTGTCTTTCCTATAAAATCCTTCTTACGCTTAGGTGCATGAAGCATTTTTGAGCACCGTTTACATCTATGCCACTGGAGACGGAGTCCCATGCTGATCAGCTGATGCCCTCTCCGTGCCCTGCTCTGGACATTGCTACCTACCTTCCCGTGGCTACAATTGCAAGAGAAATTCTTGTTAAGGCATATCAGCCAGGCGGGCACTTCTGTTTGCCACAGGGACTGGCACTCGGGGGTGGGTGGGTTTCCTGGAGGGATCTGCTTGGCCCCTGCTGGAAAGGATGCCTGGATACTCTGCCCCCCTCCTCAGCTCCGGCCCCCCCTCCAAGTAATGTTGTAGGGTAGAAAAGAAGAAAGATTAAATGCCAGAGTGTTGTGCAGACAAATGAATCAGTCTTCTCCTGGGTTTTCAGGGAGGGGAGAAGGTTCTGGCCTTTTTATGTGAAATTGGGGACGAGATGAGGTGGAAGCTGAGTGCTCCTTGGCCAGAAATCTTTGGCCAGGAAAGGGGTTTTGGGGCCAAAGACGGTCAGTTCTGGGCAACTTCCCCGCACAGAAATGCCTGCCACCTTGAAGTGAGAAGAAGGATCATGTGAGCCATCAGGGCTTTTCTGTTCTGAAACAGGAATACTTGGGACAGAGAATGGAATTGCCCTTGGCTTTGTCAGCTGACATATCAAGGCAGATAAAATGATCTGCTAAGTTGCACAACTGGGGAGAAAATCTGGGCGTTTTCCCCCAGCTTGCTGGATGTGTTTTACTACCATAGCACCATTTGAAAATAAAGAAAATGAAAGGTTTTTAAAAGTACCCTCAATGCAGCAATAAAGGATGCAACTTAACAAAAAAAGGTATCTTTCTGTCTGAGAATGTAAACATGCAGTTTTTCAGTGTGGTCTACTAGTTAAATCACTGGATGTGGTAGTTGAGGAATCAGTTTCCCAGAAAGCAATTATAAGGAAAGCTGAGAACTTGTAAATGAGGGGGAAGCATCAGTGATGCCAACCCAAGATGACTCTGCAAGTGGAAATGTCAAGTAAGAAAGAAAAAGAAGAGCGGCCAGTTGCCATCCACACTTCATAGTAGGCCTCCCCCCCCCCGCACCATACAACACACACACACACACACATACACCCATCCCGGCCTGCAGATGTTGACACAGGTATTTGCTCTTTTCCTTTCCGCTTATGACCCCCACCGAAATTGGTGCATAAGTGACATGGGAATTGCAGGCAAGAACAGATATTTTTATGCCAAGCTGAACGAAGGGGCCTTAATTCATGGTGGAGAGCCATGAGCCACGTAGCCTCCTACGTGCAGCTGCTCACCAGAGGGTTACATGGAATCCCTTGTCTGGGAGCCAAAGATTCTCTTCATTCCTTCGGAGCTTCCTCACACCCAAGGTCTTGCTAACACCAGACAAAATGGTCACAGGTTCTGAGTGCTGCAGCCTAAATTCAAATTGTAGCTCTCCTTGGCCCATCCTGGAGCCCTGCTGGATTCTGGCCTGGCTCTTCATGGCAACGTGGTCCCCAACTCCCTGCCCCTTTTTTCCCAATGTGAGCCTTCATTCCCTGTCTCTGGCCAACCGCACTCGACGTGTACGTTCTCAGTGGAACCACATCTGCATGGAGGGAAGTGAGCAGCACTGTAATGCAAGGTTGGTTCTATTTTAGGCCTAGGGCTCTTCAACATCTTCATCAGTGATTTAGATGAGGGGATAGAAAGGGAACTCATCCAATTTTCAGACAACACCAAGCTGGCAGGAATAGCCAACACTCCAGAAGACAGGCTCAAGATCCAGATGGACACTGGGCCCAATCTAACAAAATAAAATTCAGTGTAGAGAAAAGTAAGGTTTTACACTTAGGCAAGCAAACCAACCGTATAGGAACAAATTAGGTGAAACTTGGCTCAATAGCAGTAACTGTGAGAGCGACCTTAGAGTCCTGGTGGAAAATCCCTTAAATATGAGCCACTTTAGGTGAGGATGAAGGTTTTCTGCATAAATTTCTTTCTGCCTCTGGTTTTGAAAGATGCCAGTCAAACTAGGATGCCCTCTTTCTGTTGTGAGCATCACTACATCAGATGATCCACCTACAGACATGGGTGCTGAAGTCCAGCCAGTGGGTACCAGGAGGGGAAGCCGGGTGCCAGTTGGTGACTTGCCAGTGAAATGGTGCTTTGCTATTCCAAGAAGATCTAGTTGGTCTTCTTCACAGGCTTGCTCCCTGGACCCTCCCAAGGACCCTAACCCAGGAACAGCGAGATCTGGTTCCCCCCAAGCCAACCCTCATGCAATCTAGCCCAGTTCCTTCCCCCAGTCTTTCATTACGTGCTACCCAATCTTTCTTCCCCTGTTTTGGGGTAGCTTTCCCACCAATTGTCCATTACAAGTGATAGTTCTTTGGTTTGAACACCTTCCCCAGCAGTCACTGCACATAGACAGCTAGCACCTCAAAGAGACCCTAAAGTTGGATCTTCTCTCTAACAGTGCAGCATTCCAAGCATGAAGACTTTGAACGGGGCCATCCCTTCGTTCTTGGAATTACTCTCCATCCTATTCTTTTGCTTTTAGTGCAGCTCCGCATGCCAGCTGGGGAATTCTGGGAGTTTAAGTCTACATATCTCAAAGTTGCCAAGGTTGAGAAACATTGATGTAGCCACTTATTCACCTGCCCTGCCCTTTTCTCCTACAGAAAATGAAACCCGTCGTTCAAAGGAGACGGTCAACTTCAGCTGCCCTCAGCAAAGCACTTGGCAAATCCAGATATCGTTCCAGGTAAGAGACATGGAGGCAAACCCTTCCCTAGAACATGGCTTTATTGTGCCCCAACCTTGGGGGGGGGGTGTTGGCCAGAGCTGCTGGTGGGGTGCCAAGGGAAACGGTGGGTAGAGGTCTGTCCTAGGTAGGGCTGGGGTTCTTACCTTAATCTTGCAATTGGGCTGCTCCATCACCATAATAAAAGATTTATTGATTGCAACTGTGGGGAGTTTGGGAGGGTGTGTTTTGTCTGTGAACTCGGCCACGGCTGTTTCAGCCAGCCCACCCGAGGGCTGGGTAGTCTGTGAGTGTCCTAACAGACATTGCAGAAAAGCCTGCTGCCACTTTGGGGGAATAGAAGACAGACGCTCTCCCTAAAGAATGTGTTGGGTCGTCCTGTATAAGCCTGGGCTTTCAATATTGGACCTAGAAAGTGGTGGGGTCATTAACATGGTGTCGTGGTCCATGGTGGTGGTGGTGCAATGTCAAGTGAGGGCTGCCCTCGTGCAATCTTGGGTTTCTCTGCTTCATTTCCATTCGAAGGTCATTTTTGTGAGCTGGGCAGCTAAATAAATAAATAAAAATTTTCCTCCAAACCAGGGTGCAAAATCTGTATTGAAAACGAAATGGAAATGGAGGGCTGGGGGTCTCCTTGAGGGGCAGCCCTGCTGTAGCTCTGAGCCAGTGATGGATCTTCACCTGAGCATCCTTCTCACCTGCAGGATCATTCACAGCTCTTCCAAAAGGCTTTGTGTCTCTGCACAGTGTCTACAATGTGTAGCTGAACTAGACAGAGATCCAGAAAAGGGTCAGCAAATTCGGATCATGTTAAGATTTAAATGGGCACCACAGGAAATTCTGCACTGGGAAGTGGGGGTGGGGAGCCCACTCCAGAGAAAAGCAGTAGCAGAGCATTTCTATGAGGCTGTCAAGAAAAAGAGCGCTCTCTCTCTCCCTCCCTCCCTCTCTCTCTCTCTCTCTCTTTCTCTCTCTCTCTTTCTCCCTCTCTCTCTCTTTCACTTTCTCTCTATCTCTCTCTCTCTTTCTCTCTCTCTCTCTCTCTCTTTCTCTCTCCCCATTGAGATGGGCAGTTATAGAAATTGAATAGACAGACAGCAGATAGATGAAGGAATCTCTCACACTATTTTCTCCTTCTTTTCAGACCACTGGTATTAACCCACAAAAGTGCCTGCCTTTTACTAAAGTAGTTCTTAAAGCTCTTAAATGCTCGTGGAAAGTTTATGTGCTTCATAACACTGTGATGGAGTGGCCTGTAGCTCACAAAACCTTCGCCTCATAATAGAGTTTGCTAATTGGGAAAAGTGCAATTGACGGCTGACCCCCCATCCCCTCCTTCAGCCACCAGCACTGAAGGTGGCCGATCCTTTATGGAAGCCTCTGTGTACTTGGAACCTCCATCCTCATAGACCTTACATTTTACACCAAAAAGATTTGGGGTATTTCATTCAAATGAAGGCAGGTATTTGGCCAAATGAGATCAGTTTAGAAAACTGCTTGTTACCAGCAGGAGAGGACTAAACTTTGGTACTTTCGGTCTTCAAGTAAAGTGGCACAATTTTAGAAAAGGGTATATTTTTAAAAGGAGTTGCTGAACAAAGTTCAGGTTTTCCTATTATTTCCAGTCCTCATTATGAAATATAAAAACCAATCACTTGATTGTGGTGCCTGAGAAGAATTAATCCAGCCAACAGATTGAACTGCCTTGGGAGGCCTCGTTCCTTTGTACTGGTGGATAGAAGCCAGCAAGCACCTGGATTCATAGAAGTCCACTGAATGGGCCACAGGGACCTTTCCTCCACCAATCTCTCAGTTTCCTAGTAAAATCCAGGCCATCTTTCAGGTCATGTTGAAAACAGAACTCATTTCGACACAGTAGAGCCAGTGGGAAGGTACCGTCCATAGAATCCATGCAGAGAGAGGAAGTAGAAACGAGCTGCCTTTCCTCTTGCAGAGCCTCAGGTCTAAAAGAGTCGCAGGCATTTCCTCTCTGTCTCAGAAGGTGCCTTGATCCTATTCAGATGACTCCTAGGAGCATGAATCACTTCTACTTCCTCTCCTTGCTGTTTCTGTTGACATCTGAAGCCGCCCCAGAAATTATAGTCCATACCGTATTTATTACTGTACAGTCCTACAAAGGTCACTGGAACAGCCCTGAAGGAAGAGACATCCTTTCTCTACTGTTTGGGGCGTGCTTCTTCCTCTGAAATTCTTTAGATGTTTCCATGGTGGCTAAGATGTGGTGGAACATCAAGGTCTGCTATTTTTCCGAATATGCCTTTAGCCATTTTGACATGTGCATTCAAAAGTGGTAGAAACAAGATTCACCCAACATGTCATGTGTAATAATACCCTCCTCTAAAGACTGCTTTTTAAGATGTGACAAGAAATGTGGAATGAAACCATTATAGTTTAACTTCTCCCCTCCCCAATAACAGCAGAAATAGGATCAAGGTAAAAACCAAGGCTAGCTTGTGTCACCCTTCTGTTGCCCTTTCTTTCTCTTGGCGAGCTTTTATCCTAAAACAAAGAT
This sequence comes from Laticauda laticaudata, assembly GCA_004320025.1. Lineage (NCBI taxonomy): Eukaryota > Metazoa > Chordata > Lepidosauria > Squamata > Elapidae > Laticauda > Laticauda laticaudata. Next base: position 84,764 of record BHFT01028460.1, read on the forward strand.
GTGTAGGCATGGGAAATTATCCTTAAAACTTGCATTCTTTTAGGTCTCAGTTGAGTCCTTACAACAACTGTCAGGAAAACCTTTTTCCAGGCAGTTTAAGTGAAAATGTTGTTTCTGGAGTCTATAAGGATATATGGAATATGGAACAAAGTTATAATTTTGCTGAATGAAAATATAACCACCCAATTCTGTGGGCTAGAAATTTGGCAGGAGTCCTTGGTTGAGACAGCATCATAAACAAATAATGGACAGTGACGTCCACGGCTCCCTGGCTGGATATGCTTGAAGAGGAGCCAGCGGCTTCATCAATATGCCATCATTTGGCTCAGTTAAATAAACTGCCCCCCCTTATAAAATTAATGGGTTTGCCAATTGTGGTGTGGGTGCGTTGGCTGGAATTTTCCCCGGGTTGCCAAGGGGTGGTGGTGGTAAATTCGGCAGTGAAGTTAGAGCAACGTTGATCTCAGCTGTCTCTACACACACATATCAATCCACGTATAAGACAGGTAGATTCTGTGCTACTTTGAAAGGCTCTGGGCCACTATTGATCCTACGCTGCCAGCTGGGAGGGTGCATTTCCATCTCAGCTCCTAGTACGGTATTTCCATGGAAGGGCTTAAATCAATTGGCTCCAAGCAGGTTTGTGAGCATCAGAAATGAACAAGGCAATTCATAGAAGCCAGCATCGGTTTATGAAAAACAGATCACACCATACAAAACGTATTGCCTCCTTTCATAAAGCGCCTAAACTAGTGGATCGAGGAGATGCTGTGGATGTTTATATACTTAGACCTCAGTAAGGCATGTGACAACATGGACTGCAATGTATTTCTTGGTAAGATAGAAATCTGTGGGTTAGATAGCATCACAGCCAGATGGATCCGCAGCTGGGCGACCAACCACATTCAGCAGGTCCTACCTCAATGGAACCTACCTGGAGGGAAGCGTGCAGTAAGGCATCCCAAGGTTCTGTTTTGGGCCCATCTTCATCAATGATGTAGATGAGACAATAGAAGGAAAGTTCCTCAAATTTGCAGATGACACCAGGCCCGGTGGGGGGGGGGGAGNTGAGACAATAGAAGGAAAGTTCCTCAAATTTGCAGATGACACCAGGCCCGGTGGGGGGGGGGGAGATTTGCTAACACTTTGGACAGACTCAACATTCAAAAGGATCTGGACAGGCTTGTTGTTCAAGTAACACTTTATATTGCATCCAGTTTTGATCAACATGTAGAAAAAGTGCAGAGAAGAGCAACAAATGCAATTAAGGGACTGGCAGCTAAATTGTATGATGACTGGCTAAGGGAGCGAGGGGTGCCTACCTAATGAAGAGAAGAAGGAGTGGGGACATGGTAGCCACCTTCTCATATCTGAAAGGCTATCACAGAGAAGAGGGATCAACCGATTCCCCAAAGCATCAGAGGGCAGTGCAAGAAGTCACGGGTAGAAGCTCATTAAAGAGAATCCAACCTAGAACTATTGAGAAATTTCCTAATGGTGAAAGCAAAGAATCAGTGAAACAGTTTGCCTTGTGAAGTGATGGGTGCTCCGTCACTGGAGGTTTCCAAGAAGAAGATTGGAAACCATTTGTCCAGGATGTTATGTATTAACATACTTACCTGCAATTGGTCGGTCCGTGGTGGCGGGAAATTTGAAGAGCCATCACTGGCCACAGCTGCGAGCAGCCCGACTGTAAAAGGACTGCCGCGGTTTCTTCGGTGCTCAGTCCTAGAAGGAAGTAAAGACAACTGGTTACCATGCTGGTGTCCTGACTCTCATTCACGCGATCTAACAGTATAAGGGCTCCTGCCTTGGGTGGGGGTGGGGGGTTGGATTAGAAGACCTCCAAGATCTCTTCCAACCCTATGATTCTGCAATTCTAAGAGAACTCTCTTTCCCATTGACAGGAAGGTTTGCCCCATTCTGCTTCCCAGTAATAGCGCTTAAGACAACTCATATTTTTTCCAGCCCAGTTTCAGCTTGAAATATATGGTCTATCTGGGGAACTTCAAGGTCTGTAGGAGTGAAGACAGATCCTGTAGTTGCATGTGAAGGACTGTGGAGGGCAACACAAAAGCATTTTTGTCTCCAAAATTACTACTTGGGATGCATATTTTGCATTCCTGCAATCTTGCAAAACCTCTTAAGACAGCAGCCAGCTTTCATTGTCAGAATATGCAGTCTATTTCAGATGTCATTCCAGCACTGATTTGTTACGGGGAATTTAGAACCAATCCAAAGTGAAGATACCCCAATAGCATAAAAATTATCACAGGATTGTCATTGCACCTTAATGTTAATTATGCAGTTCAAACGTTTAAGTATCAGGCAGGGCTGACTCAGTGGAATCTTCAAGCATTAAAAAAAAAACAGCACTTTTGGCAAAAAGAGAAAAGCTGAATTTCTCCCTCTGTGTGCCTGATTGTCAGTTCACACTTATTTGTGTCATTTCTTTGCTAGTTTAATCTTGGATCCCTGGAGGCTTTCTTGGTTTCATGCCCAATTCATTTTCTCTTTCAATGCAGAACAACCATCACATCATCCAGAGATTTCCCTTCTAGCCACAAAAAGACGATGGATAAATGAAGAACATACACTTACCGTAGCTGTTTCCAAAAATGCCCTCATAAATAAACTTTTCTGACAGTATTTTACTGAAATAAATATTGCTTTAAGCCAAGTTAAAATTCAGCTGATGTTTATTTAGAACCAAACAAGCTTTTTTTTAGGTGCACTTCTGTTTTCAGGCTACTCTTGGCATCCCTGGTTTGGGGAATCAGCTTGCACAGGTTTCAGGAAACTGAGAAATTCTTGAATTGCCAATTGTGAAAAACAGGGTGTTTGGCCCCTAATTTCTCAAGCAGGAAACCCAAATCCTTGGCATTATTTGGTGTCCCTTCAAAGGCTCCGGGAAGCAAAAGGCAACTGATGATGGAGCCTCATGCTTGGTCGCTTTAGTCAATCATCAATCAACTAACCAAACGTTTATGGTCAATGCACAACATGTGTACAGTGAAATTGTACAGGGCAGGCCAATCCAAGGAACAGGGCCAGTGAGCATCCCAGCCATTCTCTCTCTCTTGTGGTGGGGCATTATAGCACAATCCTGACTGCCTGCCCACCTTTCTGTCTCTGATCTATCTTACCTTACCTACCTTAAGGTGAGGTTCCTTTGAGTCTCATAGTTTCCTCTTTTGAAGGACTGACTCCAAGATCCTCCCCTTCTTGTCCTCAAGGCGGTCGTCGCTCCTTGCAATACGCACACACGCACAGGTTAAGAAAACCACCCACCCAGGGGGAAAACGGGGATGGCAGCAGCAGCTTTGCGCAGCCCTTACTCTTCAGCTCCCCGAGTTTCCCAGCCGAGATGTGCTAGCTAAGGACTTGTCAGGGTTGATATTCGGGGCAACTGGGGGCCCATCCTGGCAAAAGCCAAATGGCTCCATCCTGAAGTAGAGGACTGCGGGGGCGATCATGGTGTCCTGCCCCTCTGACCCCATCCTCTGGCCTCCTCTCCCCTGTTCTGGCCATCGGCTTCACGGGGTCCAACAGAGGCAGATCTTAGCTTTGGAACTTGATGGAGATTTGGCCTAGAGGGAAGGGGGAGACAAGGAGGGGCCAGGGAGGACCATGCAGATTCAGGCAGCTCTATTTCACTCCATGTACGTACAATACGATGCTTCACACTCCATAATTCCCAACCAATGAGGCAAACTGGGCCAGTCTAAAGATTCCCTGGAAACAGCTGTGCTTTGTGAAAAGTGAGGGGGGGGGCAGAGAGGGGGAAAGAGGAAAAGAAAATTTAGGACCNACAGCTGTGCTTTGTGAAAAGTGAGGGGGGGGGCAGAGAGGGGGAAAGAGGAAAAGAAAATTTAGGACCTCTCACCTGCCATAACCTGGCAGCAAAATGCCAAAAGAAAGCAATGCATTTTTCTAGAGATGGAGGACGAATGAAAGAACAGCTGTATTAAATGTCCAATAATTTGAACATAATGTTTTGTTTATTTTTTAAAGAAATATATATAGTATTTTAATTTAAAACCTCTCTCCAAATTGTTACATACACTGAAGCTCTTTGCCCAATGAAAATTTGTCATTGCTGGCATCATTAAGATTACAACCTGTGTTCCAGAAGGAGACTTTGGTGTTTGTTTTCAATGTGTACCCCTTCCCCCCCCCTGCCCCCATCACTGTGAGTTGGGCAGCCACAGGAATCTATGATTCCATAGGAACTTCTTAGAAGTAGAAATAAGGAAATAAATAGATGGTGGAGAACATGACATATCTATCCAGAAGAAGCCGTGAGGTTGTTATGCACATCAGGACACACAGGAGGTCACTTCCAACTCTAGAGCCCTCCCCCCTCCCCAATACCTCCCCCTATTACAAAAGGAGAAACGGGCAAATGAATGCAAGAGTAGTGAAGGGCAGGTTTGGAGGAAGGATAACAAGATCTGCTTGGTTCAACGGGGCTTCATCGGGCAATTGTAGTCAAGAAAAGAGCTTAATATTTCCTTGAAAACAATGGTACTCGCTGAAGATAAAACTGGACTGTGGTATCAAACTAATTCACTTCAGAGATTGCTTCAAGCAAAATGATTAAAATGTGCTTTCCTGAACAGTGACAGTAGTAAGCACAGTGCAAAAATATTAATATCACCCCAATTCATGTCCTGCTCTCTTTTCCAGCAGGGAAATTATTTTGTCATCCACACATGGAGATAATGGATTACCAGCTGGAGTTTTCAGCAACCCAAATTCCCTCTTCATTTTGGATGGGCGTGTCCAGCTTTCTCTGGGCTTGCAAACTCAAGAGAGGCATTTGTTCCTCTTCAGCAACATGCTAATTGTGGCCAAATCCAAGTAAGTATGAGCAAACGTTTGATCCTCCAGCTGATTCTCTTTGCTAGTAGCAAATGTTGGGTTCATACAATGTATGAATACCAAAGCAAACCCATCACATGAAGCCTTGGTATGAACCCTGCTTTCTAATTTGTAACCATGAGCTAAGGCAGGGGTGTCAAACTCACCATCATCACAGCAGCATCACCTGACGTATTGGGACTTCTCCCCCTTCACTAAAACTGGGTGGGGGTGGGGCCAGCACATGGGCCACGACTTTGACACCCCTGAACTAAGGCAAATCAAGCCAATAGGTGGTGATTGGGCCATGTGATGTGATGATAGATGCAGGGGAGGGATTTGTAGTTTTTACTTATTGCAAGGAAGCTTTCAGATTCGGGATTCCCCAGTTGTGCCAGTTACTACCCAAATAAAAAGGAACCTTTGAGAAGATGCCTGTCTCGGAGTTACTGGGCGGACTGGAGGGTTGCTGGAATGCTGACATTGGGTTTGTTTCAGAAAGGAAATGATGGCACACGGGACTTGAGTGTGAGCTGCTTGACACTTTAGGTGAGCGAGTGTGTCTGTGTACTCTCTTGGAGAGTTCTTGGTTGCTGCGTGTAGGAGGAGATGGATCAGGGACACTCGTTGGGATCTCTGAATTCTGCGAATACGCTTAAGAGAAATCTCCCTGGCTTGTCACACAGGTCCTCTTCTAGCTTGAAACTGAAGAAAAAAGTCCACCTGAGTGAAGTATGGACCGGATCCTGCCTTAGTGAAGTGTCAGAGAAGAAAATGAGTCCAGACACCTCTTTTGTGATTGGCTGGCCGACTGTGAATTATGTCGTCACTTTCAGGTAACGTCCATAGACCCTTGTCTTTGAAGGGACCCCTGTGGCAAGAGATGAACCCAGCCAGTCTGCTCTGCCCTCATCAACAAGCGGCGCCTTCCTGCTTACGACAGGGGCAAAGTTGCAACTGAGGAGATGGGGAGAAAAGGGGGCATTCATACGTGCAATCCTCACCCAAACAACTCCGCTCACCCTAAGGGTTGCTTAGCCATGTAGGTAAACCAGCAGTTTCAAGGGTAACTGAGAAAAATAACCGTGGGTAAAATTCACGGCATCTCCTTCTGGCAGCCACTCTCAACAGTGGTACCCTCCAAACTGTTCGCCTTCATCCTATTGGCAGAGGAGAGACCCCNCCGTGGGTAAAATTCACGGCATCTCCTTCTGGCAGCCACTCTCAACAGTGGTACCCTCCAAACTGTTCGCCTTCATCCTATTGGCAGAGGAGAGACCCCCAGAAATAATAGGGGCTGCTCGTTCCCTGTGGTTGAGAGGCAGAATGAGGGGGCCTTTGATGGTCTCCGCAGATCTTCCCTGAAAATGCCCAACATATGGACCTCTGGAAGCAAAGGCAAGGCTCAGATCCCAGGATACCCCAGAGGCTTTTCATTTCTGCTTCCTGTCCAGGGGAGTCAAGGAGATCATGGATTATTCCTCACATATATTCCCTACGGTCTCACAAACAAGTTGCAATCAATCAATCAGGAATCGGGACAGTAAACAAAAACTACCCTGATTAAGATTATAGTTATAAAGTGATGATGCCCTGATATTTGGCTAATATCAAGTGTTAGCTTCTTTTGAAATCTCTCTGATCTTTTATTGCACCAGAATTTCCCAAATCCAATTTTTCCTCAATATTTTTATTGAAGATTCTGGCAGATAACATATCTTTAGCCAGTTAATGGTGTTTATCCAGCCCAGGTCGATGACATAAATGCAGGAGGAGTTTTGCACATTAATTCAGCGCTGCGAGTGTCTCCCCGTGAACAGACGGAGAGAAGCCGCCCTGGGCTGAGGCTCCCACTCCAGAGCCTGTAAAAGAGGCGTGTAGTTTCCTGCACCCAACTGCACCCAGCAGGGCGGGGGAGAGAGGAGGGGATAGGGTGTTGCACTGACCCTTGGCAGCCAAGGACCACCAGAGACGGGAGTAGGAGTATCGCAAGGGCTGAGCTCTGGGCCCAAACCTGCAGCAACATCTGTTTTTGGGCACTGTTTCCCCCACGTCCCTGAAGCTGCCTGCCAGGGAAATTGTGCAAGAAAGGAAGGGGGGGGGCAGTACAAGCTAAAACCTGGATCTGGATCTCTTGCGTTGGGGCTGAGCTTCTCCCTGCTGCTCTGAGCCGGCCAGGAAACCCGGCTCAGCCAGACTGTGTGCAGGGGGTGGTGGTGGTGGTGGAAGTGGCAACAATCACTAGTCCTCCACTTATGGCCACACCTGAGCCCCAAATTTAGGTTGCTAAGTGAGACATTTGTTAAGTGAGTTTCCCCCATTTTACGACCTTCCTTGCCACCGTTGTTAAGTGAATCATTGCAGTTGTTCAGTTAATCACATGGTTGTTAAGTGAATCTGGCTTCCCAACTGACATTGGTGGTCAGCAGTTCCCACAAGGGCCTCCCATGTTCCCTAGGACAGTGGCCGCAAGGCAGAGGAGTCAGCTGAGAACCTCTAAGTCTCCATCACGTGACTGAGGGGAGGCTGCGGTGGTCATAAGTTCCTTTTTCAGGTGGCATTACAACTCCCAGAGGTCACTAAATGAACTGTTATGAGGACTCCCTGGAGAACAGCCCTGAGTGTGACTGACCAAAGAAAGAGTTGTGGGTAGTTAAGCATGAAAGCCCAGAGTTCACCTTTTTTTTCCCTAGCTATATTTGATTGTGGAGGGATAGTATATCGGCCAATACATATTAAATACACAGGTGTATGCTATGTATTCTCTTACAGCTGCAGCATATCTGTATGTTCATCCATGTGCACAGACACACATGACACTCTCGCCTCTTTAAAACAATTACATTTTGCTCCTTCTAATCCCTCTTTGTAATCAGTTGATTCTCTCATGCAAAGTTCTTCCTTCCATCACTTTTGCTCATCCTGTCCGTACCTCAGCCTGAATTTTACATCCAAGGGCTGGTTCCTTAAAAGGAGCAGCCTTTTCCTGCTGCTGCTGCTGCTGCCGCTGAGGTCTGCTGGGGGACCCCAGCCCCAGCCCCGCACCCACCAGCAGAAGTCTTCAAGGCCAGGAAGGAAGGAGGACACCTCAAGTATTTCCTCCTTGGCAGAAGTAGAACCCAGAGCCGTGTCACACCTGAGATTTGGGGGTTTGCAGATCAGTATAGTAAAGTTGACAAAAGCTCTGTGATATCGTCCTGCTTCAGTGTTTTTTCTTTATTTCCAGCTCTTCGGAAGTGAAGGAAAGATGGCTGTCCATGCTGCTCTGGTAGGAGATGCCTTCTTCCTTCTTCTCTGTTCTGGGTTATTGCATCCTTGAATACTCAAATACAGCTGATCAGTCTGGAACCCACATTACGTATCTGATATTAACACACTTGAGAAAGTCCAGAAATATTTCACAAGAAGAGTTC
>BHFT01028461.1:0-43738 GCA_004320025.1 Laticauda laticaudata
GTATCAAATGCCTGAACGATTCATAGTTGCAATGATACAAAGTTGCAAACATATGAATGCCACACAGTTACTACAATCGTCAAACATTCAGATTTACCTATCCCAGGCACTTGATAAGGATTCAATAAAGTAGACAAAAATGCCAAACCCACACTGAACATCTGAATGATTGTGTGATAATACATGTATGGAAAGAAACAGCTAGAAAAAATAATGAAATACATCAATCTGCAAATTGAAGTTGAGTGATTGTGAAGGAAGAAATCAATAGTTATGCCAATAATTGCTCTTGGAGCAATACCCAAAACCTAGACATACGGAAATTTTGAACTTATTAGCCAGATACTCAATAGTAAGTCGCATGGTCGATTGTCGTGGGTTTGTTTTTGTTTTTTGTTTGTTTGTAATGTTAAGGGTAAGGGATGAATAAACACCATATATCATGACAAATCTTCATGAAAGAATGGAAATTAAACAGAAAAGAAATTCACTGTTTTCAGTGGAGAACACTGAAGTTTCTACATGCTATTTTCTTGAAAGGAAATTGCACAATTTTGTTCATATATACTTTATATATATATAAACCCCTTATACCTTTGGTGTTCTTACTGCTCTTAAAATTTTAACTACCATTAATAAAAGTCTGTCTTCCTTACAGAGTAATTTAAGGCAGATCCATTTAATTATAGTGATTGGTAGAAGAAGCTACACAAGATATTCATTTCCTTGTCAATTTGATTGCTTGAATTTATATATATACATTTTAACATACCACATTATTATTGGGGAGGAGGGGAATCAGCTAGGGAGTGGAACAGAGTTGCAAAGATTTTTTTTGTTTTGTTTTTTGTTTTCAAGAAATAGTGGGAAACTGTTCATTATTTCTTCCTACTGTAGTGATAGGATCTCCATGTTTCTGCTGGAAGTTTAAATGAAGAGCTCAACCAGGTATTATGTTAAACTGTATATCACCAGCTACTGATTCAACAGACTATCTTGGCAATAAAGCCCTATTTTGCCTCTCACAAAGCCAGTGACTGGTGTTGTCTATTAATATAGAACACATTAAGGAAAATGATTGATGAATTCCCTGAATTAGATTTTTTTTCTCTCTCTCTACTGATCATCAATTCCTGATGGGATAAACAACTCAATCCACTTTCCTTATCCTATGGTAAGATGGGGCTTAGGGACTATATGTGTGTGCCTTGAAGAGTAATTTAGCTATCTGTCAAGCTTTTCAACTAGCAGGTTAAAGGATCAGAAATGTTCCATCCAGTAATCTGTTTACCACAATATTTCTAAACATAGGCCTAACAATTTTTGAAAGATCATTAAACCCTCTGTTTCAAAATAGCAAGCAGGAAGCAAAATAGGATAGTTTTCCATCTGCATGTTCTAACATCGGGTTCTCTCTTCTTTCTTCATCATAAATAATAGCAAATTGTAGCGTCAAGTAGGATGCTAGAAATAACAAAAGGTAGCTATGTGAATGCTTTATCAACAGAAGCCCCTGAAAACCTGCAGTATGATCATTGATTACAGAATGCCAACATATAGCTGATAAAATCAGCCCCTCCTCCCTGGTTTAAATTGATCACTTGTGCAACACAGAACTAGCACTCACTGAAACCTGTGATATAAAGTGATAGTTGACAACACTTCAAACCATTTCTAAATTAACTATTTGAAATAATTAAAACCCCCACAAAAGCCATAATTGTGGACAAATACAGAGAAATCCTGTTTTCCAAATAGTCAAAACAAAATTGCAGAGAATACGAAAATGTATTTAAATAATTATACATTTATCATTATTTTTTTTATTAAGAAATCTCTTAATCCCATTTTCATAGGAAGAACTGATGAACACCAGATTTCACTTTTATAATTGCATCAAAGGCCATTAGTAAAATAGGTTTAACCCTAAATAATTTCTGATTTTTTAAATTCAACCTATGACATCAGTGACAGAATTTGACTGGGCAAAGCAGTAATCAATCTTCTCTTTGTTCTATAATGTTGGGGAGAAGTTCTTAGGAGAAAACAAGGAAAGGCAAGAGAAAGAAGGGTGATCTATGAACATCCAAGCACCAGCCCTAAAAGGTCTTGTTTGGATTATCTCTTCTGCTTTGAATACTTGCTGAAATCAAGAGACTATTCCATACATAAAACACAGAGTTTAGGACTATTCCAGACTATTCCATACATAAAACACAGAGTTTTATATGCAGTTCTTTCCTTTTCTCATGTTTATATTTATAGATTTGGCATTATTAGTTTTATAAAGTTATTTTATATTAAAATGTTATCTGAATGTGCAAAGTTCTCAATTTCACAGCTTTCATCTATTCCAGGATTGGGCCAAAATGTATGGATAAATTTATATTTCTGGGCTTTAGTTGGAAAGACCCCAAATAACTTATTTTCTATTCTTCTTTTCATGGAACTGAGCTAGAGATAAATTCTGGATAGAAGCATTAAGTTTACCAGTTAGATCAACAAGGTGGTATTAGGTGGAAACATATTGTAATAATCCTTCATTGGAAAACTGTTAGAGAAAGGGATCTGCTACTATTATTATTGCTTTTCCATAGTGTACGGTAACAGCATCCCAATCCAAAGAGGATCCCTTTCCAGTGGAGTATCTCATTTATTATGGCGGAAGTGTTTCAGGTAGAATCGAAAACCAATTGTTCTTATTAGATCTTGATATATAAAACAGTTAATGATCATATATTGGTCATTTATACTTCATTTTATTTTAATACTCATTCTGATGCTTATAGAATATGCTTAATTGTAAACATATCTATTTTAGTAAAGAGAAGAAAGATATTCTGGTCCAAATGATTTAAAGATAAAATAAATCATCTAAGGCTCAAAATGATACATATCCTGGTTATGGCTGACAATATAATTCAGAAATATAATGATTGTCTAAAACATTTAGGATATACCTAATAGTTTACTTAAAATAATTACATAAGGTTTTTTTTTAAAATACAGGACATTAATTTTAATATAAAATGCTGGTTGAAGAGATTATTTTAATTTGATTTTTATAAAAACAGAGGAAAATAGGGCCTAGTGTGGGTCCCAAGAGAGAATATTTATAGCACACAAACCAGTTCATAATAAGAGAGGTGACAACTCCCAGAAATTGTAACTTGTTAAAATCTAATATCAATTATAGCAAATATTACTATAATTATTTTGCAATGTATCCTTTTTGTGCCAGTAAATCATACTTCAAGGACAGCTTTGACAACAGCATAAATGACCAATTGTGATATAATTAATGGTTAAAATTGGTCGGTACCTCTTCTCACTTAGGATACAGTACTTGGCTTTCAGTTCTGTCTAGAATAGTTTGAATCTCACTCTTCAGATCTGGTTTTCTATGGTTTTCTATTCACCATCTTCCTCTCTTATGCCTGTATCCAAATTGTGCTTATTCAGCTTCAGCTTCTCCAGACAGTTAATGAACTTACTCAGTGTTCAAGGATATCAACCCTTTTTCCCCTGGAGGTAAATAGCAAACAACCAGCTCTTGCTAGTTTATTTTACAGATAAAATTAATAAAACAAATTTTGCTTATAATGCTTAATAGATCTTATCTCTCTACTTTTAATTTACATGGTTATTTCTGAACAATTAGAAGGATTGACTTATTTCCATTTTATCGTTGACAACCTATGTGGTGTGCAGATTTCTGCAGAGTTCCATCTGTCATCCATGGAGACAACATAATATAAAATGATGAAGTGAGGTAATCCAAGGTTTTGATGATACTTTTCTCTTGTTTTCATCTATTTATAAAGAGATAGTAGAAAAGTTAATTACTCTGGTAAGCGTAAGAGTCTGAATGGGACAAAGAGAGTTGAAATTTATAAAAATTAAAACTTTGTTCAGGAAATGAAATATCTAATTCAATATTAAGTATGCAAACTTACATTAAGGGAAAAGTGGAAAAATGTCCAGCTGCTAATGCAAAGGAAAAGGACTACTATGTTCCTTTCACGATGACATATTGTTTATGTTAGCTCCATTTTTTGCATATCAAGATAGTTCAGTATCATTATGAAATTGGACTCTAAGGATGCTTGCCACACTGCAGCTCAAAATACCATGGTTCTCTGAATACAAGAAGCCCTTGAGCTGCAGCATGAAGCTGCTGCTTCCCTGGGAAGCCTCAGTAGTAATTGTAAGTTGAGGGTTGTTTGTGCGTTGATCTCATGTTTTGTCTCCTTTCTTTGAGAAAAAAGAAAGCTGCACCAATCTACTCTGCACCATTGTATGAAGCCCCAGACAGCCTCACCTCGCCTCACCCAGCATAGCCCAGTCCAGTCCAGCAGTGTAGTATGGTGCAAACCTCTAGCCTCATCTACTCTTTGCCATCCTGTATCCAAAGCACCTGCCACCCAGTACTCTGCTACCCCATTTGATCTTTGCCATCTTCCTGTTTCCATTGCTGACAAGGAGTCACTAGCCTGGCCCTTCACAGGATAGCTACTGATTATGTGAGGTATTCTTCCTGAAGTCTCACAAGAAAATTGCTTTGTACGATTTCAGGAAAGAGGGTCCGGGAGTCCAATAACTGCCTTGTGAAGGACTTGGCCAGATATGTTTGGTCAGTAGCAGTAGCAAGAGGACAGTGATCTTGGGCAGCAGAGCATTGGCAATAGAAGCTGTGGAGTACAGAAGTCCAACACAGACATTGTAAATCAACTAGTAATATTTCACTTTATGATCACATCACTTAGCAATTGTGTTGTCAATCCAATAGAAGGTAGTAAGTGAGGACTACCTGGATATCATTATAAGATAAAGTCTGTTCTGTATGAAAATAGTTTACTCCAAATTCGCTAATCTGATTGGCTAAGAAAGCCAGCATAGGGATTGGCTCAATAGGAACCAATCCAAAGGAACCGCCAAAAGGCGGTTAAATCAAACCAATGTCATTGGCTATAAGCTGGCAGGCAAGCCGTATATAAAGGCTGCCGCGGCTAGAGCCAAACTGTTCCGTTTATCTTTACTGTTGCAAATAAAGACTTTTACTGTTGGAACCCGGTCTACCTCGTGTTTTTCCGGACGGAACAAAGTCTTTTTTATGTCAAGCATAAATCTTGGTGACATGGAGTGACTTCTATATTGACAACAATACAGAAATATATGTTTTCTTCTAAGATGTGTTTCCATTTCCCAATATGACCCTCACTTCATGAATTTTCTGTTGGTATCCCATCTAAATTCTTGGCACAACACTAATAATTTATAAGTCCAAAAAGGGGGGCTAAATGCTGCTACATACTGATTCATCCTGTATTTAAGTCTGATCCTAATATGCAAATTAATTATTTTTTAATTTTATGTTAATTAAAAACAGAATGTTAACTTCCACAAACAATATGAAAGTATTGCAGTTCCTTATTAAATAATATTTAAATAAGTAATATTGTATCACATGGTTGCCTTTTAAACACATTTACTGTTTCTCCCTATATAAGTGAAAGTAGCCTTATGAATCAACAAGCCAGAAAATAACAAATAGCCGAATTACAAAGAGCTGGATATTATCGCTCAGAACAGATAAACCTTGTGTACATGTACAGTCTTGTGACTTGATAGAATCATGACTATTGAACCAAGGCTAGGGAATTAGTGATTGACTCACCAGTTGAACATGAGCAAGCAGCAAATAGGTCAATATAATCATGGGCTGTATAAACAAAAGCATTGTGTCCAGATCATAAGATGACAATGTTCTACTATATTTTGTTCTTGACACATTTAGAATACTGTATTTAGGCAGTACATTTTAAAAGAAATATAGAAGGAATATAGATTTTAAAAAGTTTCATGAGTAATTGTGTCATTACAGGTATACCACATTTACATATTGGCATCATCACAGCTGTCATAAATTTGTAATTAATGGCATTTTCCTGATTATTTTATCACTTTTGGCCTACAAGGCATGGCCAGCAGGAGGAGGCACCACCACCACATAAGGTAAGAACAGCAGGCGCTGGAAGTCAGGCTGAGCGGGGCAAGTGAGCTTGCAGTCCCCAAGAGAGGGAGGCTGCACAGGCTGGGTTGGGCTGCCGCTGTGCCCACTCATGCCCAGAGTGGAGCATTGGTCAAAGGGTGGCATGCCAGCAGCAGGTTGGCCAGCTTGCTCCTCCACAGTCCTGCCAGAGGCATGTCTGCTGAGCCCTGCTGTGGTTGCCTGAGGGGGCACAGATGGAATCTGTTTTAAGGTCAGCTCCCTCACCCTTGCTGGGGCTGTGGTGGGGGAGGGGGGAGCCGGTGCCCTTTGTGCAGATGGAAAAGTGGAGGCATCTGTCCCTTGGTGCAGTCTTTCCTGCGCAAGAGTACCTGGGCTGCCCAACCAAAGCAGCACATTTTGTGGCACCTTTGCTGGGGAAAGTGGGCTGGTGATCTGGAGGAGAAACAGGGCTATGGGGCATCAGTAGACTAAAACACGCCAAGCTCAATCCTCTGAAACCGTAATTCTAAAAGGACGTTTTTTTTTTTTTTTTAGTACCAGATGCGTTCCTGGGACAAGGAGAAGGACTTAAGGCTGGATTCCTATGCTAAGTGAAGCTGCATGTGGGGTGCTCCTTTCTGTCATTAAAGAAGCGGCCCAGTGGCTAGGTGAAGTGCATGGAGGGAAAATAGATACCCTCGAAAAGATGGCCTCGCCATTTTTTCAGGGGTCAAAAAAAAAGGCCCAGCCTTATTTACTGAGAAACATGGTAATTAGGGATAATGAATTGGGATGGATCTCACAGATGTTGGCTTGTCGAGGAAGCTCTGGATATTGCAAAGGGGTTTATTACACATATTGGATAAATACAGCTCTGAGCTGATGAAAAACTTGTTTCTTCATTGCTTCTTGTCCCTGACTGCAAAAGAATAAGGACAATTTTGCTAGCCTGCCGGATTTGCTTGGTGTTTGTTACCTTGTTGGAACAGCTGGCCCAAGAGTAGCTCAGACTAAAACTGAAACTGAATCTCCTCTCCTCTGCTTGTGTTTTGCATTTCCTTTCAGGTTGGGAGGGGGAGTAGAACTCCTTAGCATCAGAGAGTGTTAATAATAACATACAAAATACTAATGCTTTGATAGACATTTTGAAAAATCCTTTCTTAGTGAGCACCTTGAAGCCAAGAGGAACATACATGCCAAATTTCAAGTTTGTAGGCTTTATGGTTCTAGAGATTTTGTGATGATGCATGAATAGTATTTCGCTTTTATATGTATAGATTTATTTTTTAGTTTTTTATTTATTTATTTTTGTCAATTGCTTACAAGATAATAGGTATAAGTAAAAAACATAGTTATGAATACATGGATACATATAAGGAAAATAAAAAAATAAAAGAAACAATAGGACAGGGACNCAAAGTCCTGAACTGGATCGATTGGCATTATGGTGATATGGATATTTATCTCACCGTTAGTGGGATCGAGGATCAATCTAATGACAAATGATGAGCTCCGTAAATACTACATTGAAAATTACTTGCAGGAATCTTTTAAAGTGGATTGAATCAATCCACCATCCGGGCATTTAGAACTTACGCCAAAAAGTGATTCTAGGAATTTGGAGACCTGGTTAAATTCTGGATAACTATTAATGAGCCGAATCAGTTCGGGGACATTTAAAACAGACAAAAATGAGGTGTTTGGCTAGAATGTGATAAATTTATGTTTTTATTACAGTTTTTAATTTTTTAAAATTTAAATCTCTTCCCTGAATTTCCAGCTTGAGAGGAGACGAGTTTAGAATTTAGAATGCCAGGGGAAAAATATCACTGGATAATGTTAAAAAGATATTATTTTGGCATTCTTCCTACTGCAGCAACATTTGAGTAAATGTAAAGAGTATACAATTTGTTTACTGTACCTATTCAAAGCCCGTAACTACAAGCAGATCAAAGTAATAACTTGATTTTGGGGAATAAATTCATGTAGTAAGTGAGTGTGACAAATTTAAAACAACCACGGCAAATGGACATTTTATTATAGCCCTAAACTAAGAGTCAAAAGTGTGAGAAAAAGGTTGGAACATATAAACCACCCTGGATCCTGTCTTCCTGCCTTAATGGGTTAATCCTGTCTCAGGACCTTTGTCCTTCCTATCCTGAGTTCTGGTTTTGCCTTGGTGGGTTATTTTTAGCCTGATTCTCCTTATCTGAATGGTTCTATGTAAGTGTTTCTAGTGTCAGCTCCTGGCCCTTTGTAGCTGCTGGTTCCTATAATTAATCAGTTTGCATTTTGTTGCAACATCCTGAGCTTTCTGTTATGCCTTTGGTTTGTTATCATGGTTGAAATCTTTTTCTTCCTGCCGTGCTTTTTTTTATTACTGTGTTTTGGTGAGAATCTCCTTTTCTCATGTGTCTAAGGTTCTTGATTTCTTTTCCTTTGGGAGTTTGCTTTTGCTGTTTTTCACAAGTTTTATAGTTTGTCATCTATATGTTTTCTATGGGAAAGGATCTTAGCTAATTTGTAGGCTTTTTCTCTGTATCCCATGCATGTAGTTTTATCCTTCCTTTGTTGTGGAGAATAGGCTGGCTTCAGCTATTTTAATGGCTCTATTGACAAGAGCAGGGGCTGAATCCCTGCTTGAGTTTCCACTTCTTTCTTTTAGGGGAATTTTTCCTGCCCCTTTAAAGTTTTAAAATTTCTTTTCTTTTCCTAGGAGAGGAGTGAATCACAACTTCCAACACTTGGAAGAAGAACCTTACTTTTATTTATTTGTGTTTTTCTTTCTATTTTTCACACTTCTATCCCCATTCTCTCTTTACCCTTTGTTGAGGGGACCCATCCCCAAATGGGGCAAGGAGGATGGGGGCAGGCTGGCTACGTAGTGGGGCCCAATCACTTGGCAGAGTAGAATTTTCTTCCCTTTCTTCAAAGACAGCTACCAACAATGGAAGGACCCATCAGGCACAGCCTGTTAGCAAATGAGTACTTCAGGATGATGCCAAAGGACCTCTTCCCCAAGCCGAGGGGGAAAAGAAACTACTGGACTGAACACGTGGACCTCAATGACCTGGAAGCAACATTATTTTGGCCTCCTTCCCACTGAAACAACATTTGAGTAAATTGAATGGTGTGTACAATTTGTAGACTCATTCTGCTTACTGTAGCTGTTCAAAGCCCGTAACTACAGGCAGACCAAAGTAATAATTTGATTTTGGGGAATATGTTCATGGAATAAGAGACTCTGACAAAATTTAATATTTGGCCTTAATGAAACCATGGAACAACCTCCATGCAGCTGTTAAAATGGACTCCAGATGTTGGGATTCTGATGTCCACTTAGCGACATGTGATGAATTTCAAATCATGCTCAAAATGCCAAACGGTTATAGGGAGATATGTATAATTATGACAAAGATTTCTATTGCAGGAAGAATTTTAAGATTGTTAAAAATTTCTTCTTTTCTTTTGGGACGAGGGCAAATGGACATTTCATTGTAGTCCTAAACTAAGAGTCGAAAGGAAGCATTCTTTATATCCTTGGAAGAAGAAACTTCCTTTTACGCATTTGTATTTTTCTTTCTATTTTTCATTCTTCTATCCATGTTCTCTCTTTTAACCTTTATTGTCCCCTTTATTGGGACAAGGAGGATGGGGGCAGACTGGCTACGCAGAAGGGCCCAATCATTTGGCAGAGTAGAATTTTCTTTTCTTTCTTCAAAGACAGCGACCAACAATGGAAGGACCATCAGGCACAGCCTGTCAGCGAACGAGTACTTCAGGATGATGCCAAAGGACCCCCCCTCCAAGCCGAAGGGGAAAAGAAACTACTGGACTGAAGATGTGGACCTCAATGGCCTGGCATTATTTTGGCCTCCTTCCTACTGAAACAACCTTTGAGTAAATTGAATGGTGTGTACAATTTGTAGACTCATTCTGCTTCCTGTAGCTATTCAAAGCCTATAACTACAGGCAGACCAAAGTAATAATTTGACTTTTGGGGAATAAGTTCATGGAATAAGAGACTCTGACAAAATATAATATCTCGTCTTAATGAAACCATGGAACAAAGCTCTCAACCTCCATGCAGTTGTTAAAATGGACTCCAGATATTGGGGTACTGATGTCCATGTTGTAGCACATCTACACTCACAGATTTCAGATCAAATTATAGAGAAATGTATATAATTATTGTTCTATATTAACATACTTGAAATACCCTTTTCTGATTGGTCCATAAATGCCACTTGCTCATTGGTTCAAAAGCGCGAGCCTGATTGGTTCACATTGCCACCTTGTGATTGGCCCGCCAGATCGGAGGGAGATTCAAAGAGCCGTCATTGGCCGCGAGCCACCGCTATAAAAGAGGCTGCCGCGGCTCCGCGGTTAGAACTGATGCAAGGAACCAAATAAAGAGCTGAAAGTCACACTGGTCTCGCGTCTCTTTTTCCCCGCGCGATCTAACAATTATGACAAAGACAATTCTACCCCAATGCACAGGTTTGTGCAAATGTTATGCAGAAATGTTTAAGAATGACTGGACCTATTATTCTACAACATGGTTTTTAGACAGTCTGAAAAAGTGGGTAGCAAAAACGAAGAATTTAGCAATAGTTTACCAAGTCCAGGTGGAGAAAGACAATTCTTGCCATGCCTAGAAAGTATATTTAAAAGTTTTCAAACTTTTACTGGCAACTCATGGGAAGAGACAAGCACTTTATGTGACAGACACAGTTAAAGAATCCATTAAAAACTCTATCCATCCATCACCAATCATGAACATGGCCAGGTTTCCAGAAGGCCATTTCCTTCACTACTGGCTACTCAACAAGGACTTTGATCTTGGATGCAACGCAAGTGTTGGATGTCCCTCCCACAAACAACCCAGACAACTGGAGCAAGCCATTCAGTTCCGTCTCAAAACAAGACTGTTGTCAGCTACCAACTTATGCTTGCTTGCACTGCTACTATGCAGTGACTGTTATGGCCCACCAGTGGCCAGTGGAGATGGCTGCAGACTTGGACAGTCAGTAGGTTGGGGAGGAACTTGGGCCAGTCCTGGAGTCTGGGGAAGGCTCAGATGAGGGCTCTGCGTCAGAGGCAGAGATTGAGGCCAGGGCCAGAGTCAGAGATCAGTGGGGAAGAAGAACAGCTGGCACCTGTCCCTGATGTATGCATGCACAGTTGCCAGGAGAAGGGAACAGCTAAGGAACAAGGGTCGACTCAGGAGTAAAGGCACAGGTGGATGGTGAATGGAGGAGTCTGCTTTGTGGAGGAGCACAGGTGCACAGGTGGAGGAGTCTGCTTTGTGATTTTTATGAAGCCTAGGTCAGAACAGTGACAGTCTGCCATGAACTCTGGAGAGGAGGAAGGAAGAGAGGAATGCTTGGGAAAATGAAAGTATGCGCTGTATCTCCTCGAGATGCTGCTTCAAGGTCATCCAGTTGGAAGGAGGAGGGAGCTACATACCAAACTAACCTTGGTCTACCTGCTAGGGAAACATCTTGCCTGCTGAAACTGATTGGTTACACTGAAGGTGGGGGCAATGAGAGACAGTTAAGGGAGGGAAAAGTAGAACTTGAGGATTTTGGCCCATGATTCTCAGTTCTGCCTTTGCAATGCTGCAATCCCTTTGGTCTCTAATAAAGCAGGCCTTTCTCAACCAATGGAGACAAAGATTGCTTTTCTTTAGAAATGGCAGATCTAACAGCTATCGTCTCATTGATTAAGCCATGCTCAACAAAACACAGAGTCAAGCCATCCACAAGCTTGGGAATAATTGGCCTGCTCAGCAGTTGAAACACGTGGTCAGTGAGCAAACCTCCAAGTCCCAAGCCCCAAACTGGTAGAGTCTTTCACCTCTTTACCAACAGGGGCCTTTATCCCACCCCAAAAACCAGTCCATCCCACAAATGTCCTAGTTTCCAACATGAGTTCCATCACATCCAATAGACTAGACTTCCCTCCCAAAGCTTTGGGAGAGAAATCGGAAACTGACAATGGTCACATGTTATAAGGAAAATCTCTATAAAATGCTCTATGGGTGGCATCTGCCCCAGACCAGATTAGCTGAAATGTTTAAAAATATGTCCCCAACCTGTTGGAAATGTAAACAACCACCTGGTACATATTATCACATGTGGTGGACCTGCATAAAGGAAAGGAAATTTTGGACTCAAATACATATGTGGCTAGTAAAAATGACCAAATAATATATAGATCTTAAGCCAGAATTTTTTTTACTAGGTATCACGCCAGAGGGCTATGACAAAGGGACAATATGTTTAATATTACATGTTTTGACCGCAGCAAGAATTGTATATGTGGAAGAACAAAAACACCCCATCAGAGGATGAGACAATAAGGAAGACAGTGTTGTGGTCCACCAGCAGCTTGTGGAGGCGGCAGCAGAATCAGACAGCAGAGAAGGACATGGGCTAGTCTGGGAGTCTGGGGAGGACTCAGATATTGGTCCTGTGTCCAACACAGAGATGGAGCCAGGACCATTTGGGAGTTATGTGCTGGGGAAGGGCAGAGGCCAGCTGAGCAGTCAGGAGGATCCAGGCCCATCCTAGGTCACGCAGGGAGGAGAGGATCAGGGAAAAGCGAGGTCTACTCTGGAGGAGATTACCATGATCCTCCTCTTGGCTTGCAGCTGGGAGCTATGTATATAAGTTTGTAACAGCATAGTCAGAATTGCTGGAGTCAAAGTTTAGTGTTTTCTTTGAAAGAGATTTGTCTTTGCTGAAGTTCTTCCCACGGACTCTCCTCAGTTATCTTCCTGGAATGTATGATTAATTATCTTGGCTTGCTTTGGAACTCTCGTCAGTGTGGTTTGTTTTGGTTTCCTCTTTGCATCATTATTTATTTTTGTGACTTTAAACTGTGCTAATAAAACAGGGAAGTTAAGTTGAAGGCATTACCGGACTTTAATGTATGTTTTGGGTTTTGGGTTATTTTGAGAGACTACAGGTCATCACACCTTCATCCTCAAGCAGCACATGGCCAAAGCAACACCATGGACATCCCAGGATGCAGCTTTCCAACATCCATCAACCAGGGTTAACGAGAAGAAAGCACTGTTTTCCAGAGAGCCATTTTCATTCAGCCACAGCAAAACACTGGTGGCTTTCAGTGCATTCATGCATGATCTTCAGCAACAAGTTGCAATCCCAATGGATTAACAACCACAAGTTTCTCCAATAGCAGCTGTGGCAATGGCCGGTGCAGCAACAAAGGCAAGACATCACTTTCCTTTTAATGAATAATTATTGTGTTTGCAATTGTCTCCGTGATGAAAGTAGGAACCGACAGTTTGACGGTTTGATTATTCATGTATTAACTGCAGCTAGAATTGTATTTGCACAAAACTGGAAAAGTGAAGATTCCTACGTATGAGAATGTGATTAGGAAAATATTAGAATGTGCAGAAATGAATAGGTTAATACTTGCAATTAAAGAGAAGGAGCTATCTGAATATTATATGATATGGGAACTATTCTACCGATGGCTAGAGAATAAATATGAACATTAGAAATAAAAGTAGATTAGTGAAATATAAAAAATGTATCAATAGAATTAAATAAGGTGAACATCGTTACAGTATTAGATATGTTATGCATATCAGTAGTAAGTTAAGAATAAATAATGAATATGGCTGTACATTTTAATTGTTATTGCACAAGATATTTGTACCCAGGCAGCACACTGTTTAATGAAAGATGGATTGTTTGTATTAAAATAATTTCTTAAAAAAAGTTTCAGTCCCAGCAGGTTAACAACAACCAGTTTCTTCAGCAGCAACTGTGACAATTGCAAATACAATAATGATTCATTAAAAGGAAAGTTGGAAGTGACAGTTTGATAATCTCCAATGCCATGACTAATGTCATCTTCCCAAATGAAAATAGAGACTTTCTCTTCATGAGAAAGTCGCTTTTCCCATGGCTCCTGGGACCCAGTTGCTTTCATATCCCAATAGGCAAAACTCCCCCTTCTCACTGGATCACATACCCCCCCCCCCCCCNNCCCCCCCCCCCCCGGACATAGGTCATCTCAAAATAACCACATGAACAGGACCCAAACAGCAACTGGACTTTCTGATGTTTTTGGAGAATCTCCATAAGCATAACATGAATAGTTGTGTTGGAATCCCGTTCCTTGGAAACATTTTGCTTCTCATCCAAGAAGCTTCTTTAGTTCTTGCTGACTGATGGAGAATGGAAGGATTTATATTGTTTGCAGTCCATTGTAAGCATTGTGAGGGTCAGTCATTAGCTCTCAGAGATTCGTAGAAGCTCCTTGGATGAGAAGCGAAACGTCTTCGATGAAAAACAGAAAAAGTCCAGTTGCCTTTTGGAAAAAGCACCTTTGGACAACCATGACCTGGATGACTGAACTACAGAAACAAGATTTCCCTCAAGATTCCCATTCCCTAGACCGCCTGACACTAATTCTAGTGAGGGGAAAAAAAAGAGTAACATGCAAGCTATGGACCAAAAAATACAAGATTTCTTGGAACGGATGACCAAGATGCCACATCTTCTTCCCAATGAGATGGGCTTTGAAAAGATCTTTTAGAAGCAGGAGAGCTCCATGTGAAAAGTCCCCAAGTGATACGACAAACCAAAATGGAAATAATGTTCCTCGTCTAAAACTCTACATAAAAATAATTTTTAAGTTTTGAAACTTATCCAGGACCTGTTAACATGTCAAAAAGCAGGGAGTGAAGGACTAGTATTCTGACCCAAATTCATGAAGATGCTTCAGTCAGAGCCATGTCCTAAGTGTGGTGGCTGGCAGAGCTAGCATCAGAGTCAGACAGTGAGGAGGTTGGGGAGGAACATGCGCCAGTCCTGGAGGCTGAGGAGGGCTCGGACAAGGGTTCTGCGTCAGAGGCAGAGATGGGGCCAGGGCAGACTAGCAGTCATCAGCTGCCTTCGGGCTTGGACAGCAGTGAGGCGGGGGAGCTTCTGGAACAGGTTCCCAGCCCGCACATGCGCAGAGCTACCAAAACAAAAGAAGAATTACGAACTCAGGGTCAACGTGGGAATAAGGCCACAGATGGACGTTGAATGGCCTCTCCCATAAGGATTAAGAGCAAAGAGGAGCAAAAGGGGAGGAAATTTTTGCAGGAAACCATTGATTCATTCATTCCATCATTGTGAAGATCTGTCCAAGACTCTGTGCTAAGCCCTTCCTTGTTAGCACTGCACTTGGAAATATTTACCGGGCAGTTTTCCAAGATGGATAAGGTTTGAGCTCCTAATTATACCCTTGAAAGACTCTTTGCCAGGCCCTTGGCTGAATGTGAATGGAAGAAATTCAGAAATTAGTGCTTTTGGGGGAAGCCTAGGACAGCACACTAAATTACTCCATGTTAAAATCATTTTATTTGTTAAAACTGAATGATTTAGGTGTGACCAACATAGATGTTTGGCAGCAGAAATCAATTGAGATGCTAATATCACAGCCCTTTTCACATCCATAGACCCAGAACTAACAACAGAAGCTGGGACAGCACTATTACACAACCCACCTGATCTAACAGAGATACCAAAATCATGGACCTCATCAACCCTTGCCTGACCACGTACTTTCAGTTCAGTGGACGGAGATATCAACAAATCAAAGTGTTGAAGAAGGGACATTAAAATTGACTGGACTGGCAGAAATGGTCAAATTAACTATATGGATCAGATAAGCGGATTAGATACATTTATAAGAGACCGGAAGCCATTGTGGACCTTTGTGTGTTAAATACAGTAACGGATGATTAACAAAGGAATTTGAAAATTAATTTTATTTTTGGAGCTCCCCGCTGACCACTTTTGTATGTATAGTGAACAGATAGTGGGTTGACTTGAGGGATGGAGAAAAGGACCTCCAAACCAGGGTCATTTTTTTGAGTATTGCAACATAGTAGTTATATTAAATATTGATGGGAAAGTGTATAATTACTTGCGGACCTGTTATGCATAAGGAAGAGAATGTACCAGATATTTTCAATATATTTTTCAGCATTTAACCAGGGTAGACATTTTATGTTTAATGTCAGGGTAAATGACATATCTGATATTTGGTTTGGGATTTTTTCGATATTTTTTAATTTGTGCTGTTAAGTGTTTGATGGTTGTTTGCTTGTTTTTCCTTTTTTCCTCTTTAGTTTGTATTTTAACTTTGGAAATAAAAACCAATGTGGGGAGCTAAAGGAACCACGGCTATCAGCTGAGACCATAATGCAACGCCTGGAATCTGTAGCACTCCCATACACAAGGTGTGGATCCAGTGTGTAGATGCCACCTTTGTCCTATTAAACATGGACCAACTAAAGAAGAACATGAAGCTGTCAACAACCTCTTCAAAGGAACAAAATTCACAAGAGATGAAGTAAATAGCACGCTAGCCTTCCTGGATATATCAACAGAGGCAGTGATGGCAAAAGAGAAATACACCTCCCTTGTCCATCCACACCAACCAACTGCACCACCAGCCAAAAGGCTGCAGAAGCAGAACCTTCTTAGGTGAGATGGAACATCTCTGACTACTTCAAATAATGTATTGTGGCTTGTCACATGCTGATTTTCCAGGAGCTAGAAGAGGCGGCGGAGTTGGAGTCAGAGCCAGCATCAAGGCAACCTGAGAGCTTCAAGAGGGAAGAAGGAATGGAGCTGGCAGTGAGAGAGAGAGAGAGAGAGAGAGGTGGAGTCTGGACTGTCCATCAGCCCTCAGGTGGAGAGTCAACAGCTCCCAGGTCTGCAGGTGGCTAATGAGGAACAGGAGAAACAGCTGGATCCAGTGCCTGACGCGCGGATGTGCAGAAGGCAGAGGAGAGGAGAGCAGTGGAAATCTATGGGCCGGTCCTTGGGAGAGAAGAGCCACTGTTGCTAGTGAAGCCCCACCTGAGCTCTGGGGATAAAAGGCAGGGGGCAGAGATGAATTTGGGGTGGCAGACAAACTATTCGTCTTCCGGACGGACTTGTTAGTCTGCAGTGAGAGAGAAACTTTTTGCCGGAGCTTCCGGCGCTCCTAATAAAGGAACCATTGCTTCCACTCGAGAGGGTTTGTCATGTTTGGGGAGCTGGGGCAGAACAGAATGAGCAAACCGTCCCTATCTTCTCACCTGATGACTGAGCCAATGTCATCATGGATGGATGGAACTCAATGAATACCAAAAAACCAAAAAGATACAAAAATGACAATGAAGCCCACATCCCAGGCAAGACTGAGTGGCTTTGGGTAATTGGACCCTCTGGTGCCAGATGTAGTCAGCGTAGGGTTCTACATGGGTGGTGCTGCCTTAGACACACCTGGGACATTATCTGGGGGTCCTAGATTCATCTTCTGCAAGGGGCAGCCGGGGCTGGGGTGGGGGCTTGCAGCACTTCAAGATGTGCACCAGTTGCACCCATTCCTGGATCAAGAGGCTTTGCTCACACTCACTCATGCCCTGATTATGTTGAGAGGATGTGCTCTCCATAGGACTGCCCTTGAAGACTGTCTACACACTTCAGCCAATGCAAGATGCAGCGGCAAGAACAATAAAGTGCCCACCTAAATCTCCAGATAGCACATTCTCCCCATTTTTGCTTATTTTGGCATTCTCACTAGGGATGTGAGACAAGAGGACACCATTCAACAGCATTTTGGTATGGCACCAATTGTAGAGAAGATGAGAGAAGACCGGCTCCACCTGTATGGACCTTTCCAGAGAGCAGCACCTTCCATTGTGGATAAGACTGCCTATCAGTTAATACAATGGCCAGCGACCTCGTGGACACCCAAAACAGAGATCGCAAGACACCATCAACAAAGACATGCAAGCCATGGGCCTGCAACCCAGGGATGCAGCCGACTGTGCAAAATGGCACTCAATGATCTGAGAAGTGGACCTTGCACTTGCGGGAATATGCCAAGATGAAGAAGAAGATATAAGATAACATGAAATTTCTGGAACAAAAAAAACAAAAAACAAAAAGGACATAGAAATTAATGAGAGCTGAAGCTCTGTTGGGTAAAACTGCTTAAATTTTTCTCTGTTTTGAATTCTGGCCTTGAAGCAGGACCAGTGGAAGCGATGGGGACAAAGTCTTGTGCATGGTTTCCTGGGAAGAATATGACCCTGTTAATCCTGAAGTGGACAAATGGACAAGGTTCGTGGGCAGTGGCAAACTCTTTCTTGAGGGAGGCAGTGGTCCTACTGGGCCTTAAGGAGATGATGGTGCACCGCCCTCCTCAAGAGCCATCACTTGGCCCAACTACTGGACAGTTTTCATCCAGTTTCAGATTAAGAGAGCATTGATCAATTGCTTAATTCTCCCCTGGCATGGAGAGGATGAAAATAGCAAACCCATCTTTGCTGCTCTTTGACCTTTCAAGAGCTTCCAATACCATTACTCAGGGCATCCTCCTTGCTCAGTGTTGTGCTGCTTCTCTCCTTTCTCTGGCTCCAGGTTCCTTTGCTATAGAACCCCAGCATATACAACTTTCAGCAACACCCTGCAGAACTCAACACTGAGCATGTAGCCGCTCTTCCATCTAAGCACCTGACTTGGTTCCCTGAAGATGTCCAGGCCCTACGACCCCATGATGACCAGGATTCCAAAGGAGATTTATATATTACTGGCTCTCCACTTAATAAGTTTGCAAAAGTTAGCATGTCCAACAGGAGAAAGACGAGAAGCCCTTGGCATTCGCACAAAGGGTATTGGAAAGTTTTCAAACCCTTTACCAACAACTGGTGGGAAGAGACAAACACTTTACATTCACGAATGAAGACAACAAGAGACCCAGCAAACCTAGAGACTCCAGTAGAAACCTGGCTCATCCATCAACAGCCAGGAGCAACAGTTCCAAGCCTTCTCTATGGGACCCACCCTTGGACCATGGACTGCTCAGCAGAGACTTCTTTCCTGGATGCAACACAAATAATAGATTTGGTTTCAGAGCAGATGACTTGTGGGCACAGATGACTTCGTCAGCTGGAGAGAGCCACTCAGTTCCATCTCAAAACAAGACTGTGATCTCATCCATTTCTTCTGCCACACTTTAAAGGATGCAGAGTCATGAGGGACAGATAAAGGTGCATCCCGGAGCATTTCTTGGCTGGCATCATAGAGCACGCTGGAAATCTGTAAAAGTCTCAGCTGCAGAAGAGCAAGAGCAAAGATTACTAGATGGGCCTTAGAGCCACAGAATCCTAAGGCTGGATGGGACTTCAGAGGTCTCCTAATCCAGCCCCGAGGCAGGATACCATCTGGGTCAAATGGTTGTCCAACCCATTTTTGAAAGCCTGCAGTGATGGAGCAGCCACAACTTCAGGGCGAAAGCTATTCCATCAACTAGGGAATTCCTTTTGGAAACCTTTCACAGTTAACAAGCTGTTTGAAAGAGTTTATTCCCAATAAAACCCTGGTTACTCCTGGTAACCAGTTCTATGTTGGGCAGACAGGACAACCATTAAATCCAGCATCCATGAACACCAGAGCTGGTGGTCAAACAGCATGGGCCGAAGCCCCCGATTACAGTAACACAGACAAGAGACGATATTGGTTTGACTGGGACGAAGTCACCCCAAAACCCATCAGGCATGAGAGTTCATTGAAGTTTGACCGGGACAAAGTCAAGCCAAGCCAAGCCAAGCCAAGCCATACCAACACCCATCAGGTTGGCATTCTACCAACAGGTCCATCAACAAACACAATGACCCAGAACCAGCATATGAATTAATATAGAAAGGACCATCTGAACCACTAAATGATGACACAACCAACCACCCCCTCACCAGTTGTCATACCCCCGTTGGGATCTGAATCTATGGGGGAAGATGAACTGGGACAAGAGCTGACCAGAGATTGAGAGGGTGGCTATGTTGGCCTTGGAGGAAACTGGGGCAGAGTCAGTCCAGGCAGGGATTTTCAGGGTAAGAAAGGTCTACAGATAGGGAGGAGCACGAGAGACAGAGGTCAGGAGAAAAGCGAGGACCAACCCTTCCTGATCCGAGAGCATGGAGAGAAGAGAGAAGGCGAGAACAACGCAGACTGAGCAGGATATGAGGGAGGAAAGTACCCCCCCCCTTCACAAGGCATACCCAGGGAGAGAAATGTAAGAAGGTGCCAGTGGTGACCCTGTTCCTGACTTTCCAACTTTATGGAGATCCACCTTATTAGATGTTGCAACATGTTTAAGAACCAAAAATGGGAGCTGACCTCTTGAGTTTTGAAGGCTGCCCTTCAGTCTGGTGAATTCAGCCTGCCTCAATGTCTGGTCTCCTCCCAGAACATGCTGAGTGATGGTTCCTCCATAAGAGGAAGCCATCTGCTGTCCAACTCAAGACTGTCACATGACAGTTGAAGCAACAAATGCATTTCAAGAGCGAACAATGTCACCATCCGATGTGGGTATCAGTTCCAGAGAAAAGTTGCTGCTTCCAGTGCTGTCTGGGCATTGGAAGGCTGCTGTGGCACATAGTTTTTAGTGGCCCACTACAGCTGTG
This sequence comes from Laticauda laticaudata, assembly GCA_004320025.1. NCBI lineage: Eukaryota > Metazoa > Chordata > Lepidosauria > Squamata > Elapidae > Laticauda > Laticauda laticaudata. The sequence continues at coordinate 20,487 of BHFT01028461.1, forward strand.
CAGTTGTGACTCAACAAAAGGAGAAAAGGGGAAGCAGCAGCTCACTCCTGGCCTTGAGAAGCAACTGTGTTGTCATCACCTTCATGAACTGAACTGGCTTCTAGCCAAGGCTGGTGTGGGGAAGGTAGACACAGCCTTATTGGTCCAGCCTGGCATGAAAGGTGGGGGGACTAGAGCCTCAGGGGGACATCCAGCTCCTCAGGTACCTAGGGGTCTGGCCCAAAATTGGTGATAGAGAGAAGGAGAAGAGAAATAAAAATGGAAAGGCAGGAGAGGTGCAGAACAGTATTGTGTGGAGCAGTGGTCACCTCTTGGAGCGCAAGAAGAGAAGTTCTTGGGTGGCTGGTTTGGAGGAAGTGAAGACCCCACAAAGTGACAACTTCACCCAAGACAATTAGCAGGAAGGACTGGGCAGAAGATCCCTGGAGACCACCTTCTCTCAGTGAAAGAGACCCAGGTGATGGAATCAAGGAAAGCAGGAAGGAGATGAGTAATCCTCAGTCATAAATCCAGAACATTCCTTCTCTCTCTCCTCTTCTAACAAGCTCTTATAATAATTTTGGTGGGATGGCCAAAACAGCTTGCCTTGTTGCCTTAGTTGGGGCATGACCTCCAATCTCCCCAACCTCACATGGTTCCTTGCCAAACAAGCCCCCCCCCCATGCATGCAATCAAGTGAGGGGCAGCTTTAAATAAAATAATTGTCCAAAAGTACCACACCAGAAAGTCCTTCTTAATTTTACTGAGAAAAAGGACGCTCAATTTAAACTTAAAACCAAGAAAGTAGGAGGGGAAAAAAAAAACATCAGATGCTATCCAAATTAATCCTGGAGGGCTTCTTGACTGGCATCATAAAGCACGCTTGAAATCTTAAAAGACTCAGTTGCAGAAGAGCAAGAGGAAAGACGGCTCTTAGTATCCTAGAAGGCTGGATGGGACCTTCGAGTTCTGGTCCAACCCCCTGCCTGGATCAAATGGCTGGTGCAGTCTAGTTTTGAAAAGCTCCAGTGAAGAAGCACCCACTACTCTGGAAGCTGTTCCAGAGTGATTGCTTTGACTATTAGAAAATAGCATGCAGGATAAAGCGACAGCAAGGTGAATAAGTTAAAGGTAAATAATGGTGGTAAGAAAGCCCTCGTGACTCTCTTTTTTCTATTTGCAGTTTTGTATCTTGGTGTTGTCCAAGGTAAAGCATCTCCCCAACCCTTATAGGAGATGTAAAAAATCAACTGTCCAGCTACCTTCAATTGCTCATCAGAGAGTAAAAGTCAGAAAAAGCTTTCTTTGGTTGACGGGAGACTTTGAAAAATTTGGAAGCAGAATAGATCTACAGAAAGCTACAAAGAACCAACACTGGATGGGACCAACCCAGGAGCTGGAACCTGGCAAAGGCCGGGAAATAGGGAGACCCTTGAATGGACTGTGCAAGGGTACAACAAGATCCAGAGACCTCCCTGAATAAGTGGGTGTCAGCTGGTGCTCCATTCAAAATCCAAGAAAGAAATACTTAAGACTCCATTAATCAGAGAAAAGATACCTTTTACTGGAAGTCAAGTGGTAGCAACCAAAGAATTCTGAATCTGAGAAAATGGGCGCGTAAATCACATACACAAAGTGGTGGCAACGTTCCCACCCCCAATAGTTCAAGTGGCTCATCCAATGAAAAGTGGCGTATAGCATCATGTGGGCATCTCCAGGTGGTGATGAGGCCTCTGTCCGTTGACCCTTGGCGAGGTGCGGTTGCGCATAGCATAGGATAGAAGCCTAAGCAAGAAACTTCTGCCCCCGACTTATACAGACCTGTTTTGGAAAACCTCCAGCTCGCTTCCCATAATCATGTCTCCCCTCCTCCCCCCGTTACTTATGACAGCCGAAAGATGCAAAGCAAAGGAAGAAAATCTTGAAGGCTGACAGTGGGGCACTCCGGTGGCTTCGACTCTTTGCGATGGTGGCGACATGCAGAGAACAACACATATGTACACTTGCCCTTTTGTGTCCTGATCAGTGCAACACTTGAGAACATTGTGATGCAACGAGAATGAAATCCACCTGTTGACTCCTTTTTTCTTCTTTTTCCTGTATATATAGAAGTACCCATCTATGAACACCAACTGACAGTCAAAAGACATGACAAAAAATTCTTTAATTTCACAACCTATGGACAGACTTAATCATAGTTTCAACTCGGAAAAGGTGACCATCCCAGACCAGGCCAAGTCCCAAAACACCAGGGAGTTTCTACAAACCCGGAACTTGGACAAATAGACCCATAAATATTAACTCAACATCTGCAGACTGTGCAAAACAGACAGCCAACCAACACAAAACAGAACAAAAAGACTCCAGCATTTCTCTACCAGAAATCAGCAACCAAATCAACATAGATGAACTCCAAGGTTAACAGCAGACCATCAATGAAGTTAACAACACCTCCAATCAAGAAAGAGCCAAAAAAGCCATCAGCAAATTGCCCAACCAAAGGATCTCTCAGACTGCCCCTGACAGGGCAAGCCACCAGAATATAAACTGACAACAAACTGCACTCCCTACTAGCACTGATGATGTTCCCTAGTTGGGTCATGAAAGGCCTGTGAGAAAACCACCATGCTCAGAGGGCACCAAGCCCCCCCCCCATTTCTCTTTTCTTTCAGCACTTAGACAGGGTGCATCCTACATGTTAAATATTAAATTCAATTGACTACTTTCTTTTCTTTTTTTGTACACTGTTTTTGCTGTTCTTAGGGTTGAATGTTTTTGTTTGATTGTGTTTATTTTACAGTTCTGCATTCTACTCTCTATGATAAAACAATACATTTAAATTAAAAAAAGAGAATGAAATTAATGTCAATAGTTTCTGAGCAACGTCTGTTTAACTCATGGATATTTTCAAAGTTGTATTTTTTATTTTAAATGTTATTGTGGGACAGCATATCTTTTAAGTTTAATTGTGGTGCTTCTGAAACAAATAAATAATTTAAAAAACTGTCCAGGATCCATTGATCTTGTGACTCTTTCCTGCCTGGCTCAATCAAGCTGGATATTATTTTTTTAAAAAAAGAAAAAAAAAGAATTTGTGACAGCAAAATCCAAAAAAGCTAGCCAGAAGAGTTATTCAAAAGGCCTGGTGGGGCTACTACTAAACTGCTAAAGTAGTATTGCTACTACTGAAGGTGACCAACGATGACCACCTCCTCACTAAGTGACCTTCACACAATGTGACCAGTTGGTCCCGGGATTGACCAACTCCAACACCACACAAGATCAGTAAAAGTAGAGAGGAAAACTGAAACAAGACACTGTTGTGGTTTGTTGGCAGCCTGTGCAGATGGCAGTGGAATCGGACAATGGGGAAGAACGGGGACCAGTTTGGGAGTCTGGAGAGGACTCGGATGAGGGTCCTGCATCCGATGCAGGGATGGGGCCAGGACCATCTGGGAGTCGGGTGCTGACTCCAGAGCCTCTGGAGTCTGGCAGCAGCGAGGCAGAGGAACCCGGGGAGCCTGTTCCCAGTGTGCATATGCACAGAGCTGCTAGAAGGTGAGAGCAGCTGAGACAAAAGAGGCGACTCAGGAGTAAGGCTGGGAGGGGATTGCCCCTCCCATAAGGGATAAAGTCAGACCTCAATGATGAAAGCTTTGCAGGAAGCACACTGCTCGCTCTGTTTGGATTAATCCTTCAAGCTCTGTGTGGACTTTGTCCTTTGTTTTTGTAGTTAATTTGCACTTTAGTTGTCGGCAGCCATTCAAAGGAGAGAAAGGTGGGTGCTTATCTCGAGGGACTGTTTGGGACTCATTATGGGCTGGGAATGAACAAATTCCCAGTGCTGAAATAAAACAAGAGTTGTTTTAACTAAGTGTGTGCTTAATTAAGGTCTCAGGAAGCCTTGGTGAGAACAGACACTTCAACCCAAGTCCAGCTGATGAGATCACCTAGCCTGGCGATGAAACATTTGGAAGCTAAAAATCCAGCTTGGAGAACAAACCACCACCAATAGCTACTGCTAAATGCCAAATCAGAAGCTGTTATGCTATTTTTCATCCAGGGTATTGTTATGATGAAGGGCATTTTCAAAAATCTGGTCCTCACCGATGGTCTTTCAAAAACCATGAAGCCTGTTGCCTAAAACAGGGCAGGTTGCCCTGAAAATGACCAGCATTTTGGCTGCTCTTGAAGCCTTCTCCTCAGCCAACAACCAACACCAGATATAAAAGCTTTGATGAGAGACAACTGGGGGTGGTGTTTGGATTTTGGAGGGAGAGAAGAAGGTGTGTGGTTGTGTGTAAAAATGAAGCAGCCTAAAGCAGTAGAAAGAGATGCTTCTCTCAGGAGTAGCAGTTGGAGCACCAGTAGCAGGAGGTGTAGTGGCAGTGGGAAAGATTGGAGGAGTGGTAAGCAGTGAGTACTAGCCTGTGAATACTTGTGTGTTTGTATTGTCTAGGCACCTCTCTTGTTGTGTTTGCTGTCTTGTGGTTTGGAGCCCATTGACTTGGGTATAGTTAAAAAACTTAGTTTAATTTTTTTATTTATAACTCATCAGATCTGAGATCACAAATGCTTCAGCCCTGCTTTGCTTTGATAGCAGGCTCCCATAAAGTAAGGGGAGGGGGCAAAGGAGGATATTGGGGCAGGGGGAATGACGGGAACCAGAAGTGCCAACTGGAGTCAACGGTTGAATGATCCAAGGGAAACAGAGTGCAAACACCCACCAAAGAGGCGCCAGACTTTAGAACAGAAAATCACAGGGTTTACGCGGGAATCATCAGAGGTGGCTTTGCTTATACCGAAACCATTTGGCTTTAGTAAAAGTATACTTTCAACTCCAAATGGAGTAGAGGTTTTTTCTTTCCTGAATGCCTAAGCTGGGACAAGCCTGACACAATTATTGAATGTTTGTGTGTTTCATCTTTTTGTAAGCCTCTGAAAGTAACTTTGGCCCCCAATTCTTCCAATTATGGGGGAATGCTCAGGCTTAAACAAGATAGCTTTTAGTATTTGCCGATGGGGAAAATCATAACGGATGCAGAAGGATTCTGAGTTTGGGGCTTTGGGCTTCAAGAGGGAGGCTGTGTCTGCCAGAGCACGACCTTCATCGATGGGGAAAATGACTCCATTTGTCTAAGAGGAAAATCCTGTCGGTGGATCGATCCTGTTTCTGCAACAGCTCGGCCGGGTTTTTCCATTTTTCAAAAGGCAGGGGGGGGGGGGGGAATAATCNGCAGGGGGGGGGGGAGGAATAATCTCCACCCTGCAAATTTTAAGTTCCCTTCCTTCCTCCAAGGTGGATTTTTGCAGCTTGGGCAAAAGGCAGGAAGATGCGACTGAGTTGCAATTTACTGGGGCAATTACTCTTTGCTTAGCCACGGCCTCTTGGTCACAGAACAAGGGGACCCGGTAGGAAAGTTTATTCCCCGAGTCTCTTGGAGGTGAGTTTCCGGTCAATCATCTCCGCAACCCACCAAGATTCTCAATTAGTATAGATTTATTTAAACAGGGAAAATTAGGTTAGCAAGATCTGGATACTTCCACTTTCAGTTCCAATTAAGCTAATGAAAATGGGACTAGAGTTAAAAACAAAATAAAACCAAGAGTGCGGGTGGCATCTCATTTTCCCAGGGAAGGTGGGATACTTAAGATGATGTGAATCAGGACCACAAGAAGCCCTAAAATTTATCTCCCCTTCTGAGCTGGACACCAACAGCCTCTTCCGAGGGTGAAAGTGGCATCGAGAGACCCAATAAACAAACCAGATGGGTTTCCAGACCCATCTGCCAGCAGCAGCAGCTGGCCAAAGGAACGTCCTGAACCTGTGAAGCCATTTTCCAGCCAAAGTTTATTGGAGGAAAAAGCCACATTTCATTCAGCCATGGCCACCTACTCTCTGCTTTCAGTGAATATTTACATGCTATTCAGCAACAAGCCACAACTACTCAACAGGTTAACCACAACCAGCTCCAGGATTGTTCAGGCAGTGGGTAACTCCAGGAAGTAGCTATGACCAAAGCATGACATTTCCTCATGTAGCACCTGATGCAGTTTTCCACCAACCACCAACCAGAGTTTACAAGAGGAAAGGGCCAAATTTCATTCAGGAGGAGCCACCCACTCTCTGTTTTCAGTGAATATTGATGTGATATTCAACAGCAAGCTGCAACTACTTGCAATCCCAACAGGTTATCAAGGAGCAGCTGCAAAAGATTGTGCATGCACTCAGGAACCCCAGGAAGTGTTAAATAACCATGCAATGAAATTGTAACTCTGGGTTTGCTTTGTGCAAATAGATTAAAACTCAGGCAGAAATCTCTTTTCTGGGTCTTGAGTTCCATCACCTCCAAGAGAACTGGACTTCCATCTAGATGTCTGACTCCTCCCTTTGCTCCATGAGGAACCTCCAGTCCCATGCTCAATAATTAACTGGCCAAACCAATGCCATGAACGTCATATAACACAGTTCTCCAACAGCCATGTATTAGAGTTAAAAGGAGTCTGTCGCCCAAGACCAAATTTCATTCAGCAGCAGCAACTCACTCTCCACTTTTCAGTGAACGTTGACATGATATTCAGCAACAAGACATAATGACAGCAACCACCTGAAATCCCAACGGGTTAACCACAACCAGCTACATATGATTGTGCAAGGTAGTAAGTAAACTCAGGAAGTATAGCAGGTGCACCCTGGGGTTTTTAGCAGCATCCTTCTTGTGGTTCAGGCATTCAGATTGCTCTTGAACCCAACAGAAAGGGGGATGAAAAAAAATTCATTGGAAATCCATCCAGCCGAGCTTAAACGAAATACAGGCGGCACCTTTGGATCCCATCAGCCTGTTTCAGTCAAAAGGCTGTTCCTTCCACCTCACCCAGAACCGCAGGAAGCCTTTGGGTAAGCAGCATCCCAGCCAAAGCCATGAGCCACACTTGATGCCCTCTTTTAAAACCCATCCACCAAAAGTCAACAAGAGACCACCTGCATGATATTCAGCAATGAGCTACAGCCACAGGGATTTATGATGGTGCATGAACTAAGGAAACCCAGGAAGTAGCAAATTAACCAATGAATGAAATCGTAAGCTTGTGTTTTCTTATGAAAATAGATTAAACCTCTGGGGAAAATCTGACTTCTGGGCTTTTGTTCTTTTACCTGAAACTGTCAAGCAAGAGATGCCCCTTGTTTATACGTGGAAGAGTTCAAATTCCACTTTCCCCACTCTGGGGGAAGACTTGGCCCACTACGACAGGTAAATAATGAACCTCAAGGTTGGCTCTTGACCAACAGATTGGCAATTCTGCCAGAACTAATCCATGGCTTTGGGGCAATAAATTCTTGAGGAGTGCAGAGTCATGGCAAAGGTGCACCCTCATGATTTCAGCAGCATCCTTTCTCATCTTTTAATGCTTCAGACTGCTCTGAACTCAAGTGCTTAAAAGATTTATGGAAACTTGAGAAGAAGGGAGACCAACTCTCTGGGACAACTGGACAATCCAGGCCAAAAGAGGGGATAAAGCTTCCCGTTTCTTTTGCCAAAACCAGCCCAACAACAATCACAGAGACAAAGATGGTGCAGGCAGTAAGTAAACCCAGAAAGTAGAAGGCGCACCCTCCCAATTTTAGCAGCATCCTTCTGAAGTGTTGCGTGCTTCCGATTGCTCCAATGTCCAGAGATCAAAAGAACAGAGGAAATTGGACGAGAAAGGAGACCAGTCCTCAGCACCAAACATCTCCCTGGAAGTGTAAACACGTAGCCAGCAAGTGAACCTCAACTTCCAAACCCTCCAACTGGAAGAGTCTATTGTCCCCACCACCATGTCATCGTTCAGCCTCCAAAATGTCCCAATTCCCAGCAAGAGTTTTCTCTCACACCCGAGGTGGTTTCCTCCTCAAGTCTCTCTCCTCCCTTTGGGGCAAGACGCAAATCTCCAGGTCGTTCCTTCAAGGAGCACCTGGCCAACAGCCAATGCCATGTGACGTCTTATGACAGGCAAGCCCTTCCCAGCCATCCATTCGGAGTTCACAAATAAAACCTGTTCTTGTCCAGGACCAGTTTTCATTCAGCAATAGCAAACCCTCCCGCCCGTTTCAATGAAACATCTTGCATAATACTTAGCAACAAGCTCCAACTGATCACAATCCAGCAGCCAACAACAATCACAGAGACAAGTGGTGCAGCAGTAAAGTAACCCAGAAAATAGAAGGTGCAATCTCCCATTTTAGGCAGCATCCTTCTGAAGTGTTCAGTGATTCCGATTACTCAATGGAGAAGGATGCCAAAAGGAGAGAGGAAATTAGAGCAAGAGAGGAGACCAGGCCCTCTGGGACAACTGGATAGTCCAGGGACATGGAAGGGGAGAGGGAAATTCCCCCGTTTCTTCTGCCAGAACCTGCAGATTCTTAGATACCCGCATCCCCATATGCCTGCGGACTGACTGGCCTTGCTCAGCCAGTTGAAACACACAGTCAGCACCACTGGATGCAAAGTCTGGAGCCCCCAAAGCCAAACTGGGTGGAGCCATTTGCCTCTTTCCAGGAAAGACTTCTACCTCACCCTTCAGTTTGATGGGCCATCTGTTAAAATAAAGCCAGGTCATGGCAAACACTTCAAAGTAAATCAGGAAGCCTGTCATTGTGGAGTCTGTCTGGCAAGAACAAAGAATGCTTATCCACATGAGATAAGCATGTGTAAATCTTGTCACAATCCTGGCAAATTGGAAAACTGATCCAAGTAACAGGAGTTAGCCAACTTTCAAACTAGCAAAAAGTAAGGCATGCAGCAAATGAAATGTATATTAGATAATTCCTTGGGCATTCATTAGCCAAGACTTGGGAATAGAGATGGCTAGAGACCAATAGAACAAATTGTAGAATTATTACTAAAATGTTTCTTCGATGGTATTTCTTATTATCTTGCTTTCTCCCACCTTTTCCTTTAGTGAAAATGTATAAAGCGTACTGATCCTTTGTTCTGGACCCTCAGCATTTTGGCCAGGAGCCCTTTTCCTTGGGATACTCCAATAAAAAGCAATCAGAAAACCTGCACCTCATGTCTGGAGTCTTATCATTGGCTTTGGCACCGAGCTCAGACACGAACTGGGGACCAGTTATTCAGTCACCAAAATGTCCCAGTTTCCAGGAAGATTTCTCTCACATCCAACAGAACTGGACTTCCACCTGGATGTCCGTCTTCTCCCTCTGGGTCAAGAGACATTTCCTAGTCCCATCCTCAAGCTTGGCCAAACCAATGACACGAATGTCTGATGATGAAGCAGCCTTCCCACAACCATCAGCCAGAGTTCATAAAAAAAAACCTCTCTTGCTCAAGACCAGTTTTCATTTAGCAATAGCAGCCCTCCCTCCTCTTTCAATGAACACTTGCATGATATTCAGCAACAAGCTGCAACTACTCACAGTCCCAGCAGCCTGATAACAATCAGAGAGATAAGATGGTGCAGGCATTAAGTAAACCCAGAAAATAGAAGGTGCACCCTCCCAATTTTAGCAGCATCCTTCTGAAGTGTTCAGTGCTTACAATTACTCCATGGAGAAGGATCAAAAGAACAGAGGAAATTGAACAAGAAGGGAGACCAGCCCTCTGGCGCCAAACATCTCCCTGGCAGCGTAAACACGTAGCCAGCAAGTGAACTTCAACTTCCAAACCCCCAACTGGAAGAGTCTATTGTCCCACCACCATTCAGTCGTGTCAGCCTCCAAAATGTTCCCCAATTTCCAGCAAGAAGTTCTCTCACACCCACGAGGTTGGAGTTTCTCGTCAAGTCTCTCTCCTCCCTTTGGGGCAAGAGCAATCTCCCTGTCCATTCCTCAAGGAGACTTGGCCAAAAGCCATGCCAGGACGTTCTTATGAACAAGGCAGCCTTCCACAGCCTTCCACCGGAGTTCACAAAATAAACCTTTCTTGCTCCAGACCAGTTTTCATTCAGCAATAGCACCCTCCCGCCCGTTTCAATGAACCATTGCTAATACTTAGCAACAAGCCTCCAACTGCTCCACAAATCCCAGCAAGCCCAACAAACAATCACAGGACAAGATGCGTGCAGGCCAGTAAGTTAAACCAGAAAAATAGAAGGTGCAACTTTCCCAATTTTTAGCTAGCATCCTTCTGAAGTGTTCAGTGATTCCGATTACTCCAATGGAGAAGGATCAAAAGGGAGAGGAAAATCTAGACAAGAAGGGAGGACCAGCCCTCTGGACAACTGGAAGTCCAGGACATGGAAGGGGAGGGACAATATTCCCCGATTTCTTCTGCCAAAACCTGCAGATCTTTAGACTCCCGCCATCCCCATATGCCTGGACTGACTGGCCTTGCTCAGCAGTTTGAACACACAGTCGCACCACTGGATGCCAAGTCTGAAGCCCCAAAGCCAAACGCGGTGGAGCCATTTGCCTCTTTCCAGGAAGGACCTGTAGAAGGAACTTCATGGGAGTGCTGTACGTGGTGTCACCCAGAAGGGAAAAATGCCAAGGACATCAGGCCAGCCATGAACAGGCTTTGCATAGGAAAGAATCTAAAAAAGAATGAGAGGCCCCTAGACAAATGCCAAACAATTAAGAACCATACCTAACCAGCCTGAAAGACAGGAATTACAAATAGAGATTACAAAAAAAGCCATTTCAAAACTAAAAGAGATCAGAGGAAAAAAACTCTCGTAACACAGGAGCTGCCCCGCAGAGTTTGTTTTCGCACCTCCTTACAGATAGCCTTCTGGCGGAAAGAAAAAACAAACTCTGACAGGATTTGATGTCTACTTATACACAAAGGGAGGAAAAGAAGGTACTAGAATTGGGAATTATCATTCAAAGTTAGCGATAGCTACCCTCGGGAACGCAGTCACGCTGTTTCTAGCCTTCCTGAGAATAAAAAGATCAAGCTTTCAAGCAGTTGATTCTGTAATCCTTGCACCAGAGTCTCCAGCGGAAAATCAAACCCTCAGGAGAAAGGTACTTTTCTCGTTAGGGAATAACATTGTTGTACCCTAACTGGTTTAGTAAAAATAATAATATGAATCATTTTGTATGTTAAGTGTCTGCAACTTTAACTTGTGAAGTAATTAAGGGAGTGTGTTGTGAAGCCTTTTAAAAGAATCAAGACTGCATTGCTCGAACGGGAGAAGCGAACAAAGACTGTTTGTAAGTAACTGACATAGGATTTTCTACATGGACGTTTGCTAACTGAATATCCCTGAATGGACTGACTAAAATGAACATGACTATATTTGGACTGCTTATTTTGACTATGCTATGCACATATAATGGAGTAAACTTAATTTTGATAGCACAAGCGTATCTGTTATTTTTACTGTTGTATAACATACAAGCTTAGTCACTCATTTATCTGTGCTCCTATCTGACTAACGCTGCACATTCTGTTTAGCTTGTCTCCCTAACCCTGGTTGGGGAACCCAGGCTTAACAGACCTCAGCCTTTCTACAGACCCTTGCCCCAGCCGTCAGTTATTCAGTGACCAAAATGTCCCAGTTTCCATCAAGAGTTCTCTTCCATCCAACAGAACTGGACTTCCACCTGGGTGTCTCTTCTCAAAGAGCAGCTGGCCAATGCAACACCACAAACAATATGTGATGCACTTCTCCAACAGCCACCAACCAGAGTTAAAAGGAGTCTGTTGCACAAGACCAAACTTCATTCAGCAACAGCAACCCACTCTCCACTTTTCAGTGAATATTGACATGATATACAGCAATAAGCTGCAACAAGCCACAACCATCCACAATCCCAATAGGTTAACCACAATCAGAGAGTGATGATTGTACATGCAGTTTAGTTTAGTTTACCTTATTGCCATTGCACCTCATACAATGAAATTAAATACCATCTTCAGTGTACATTATGGCTATGAAAATAAACACAAACACACATCCTTTGCACTCCACACATTGAATTGAAAACACCTGATATTGCATTAATATTGCACTATATAGTGGAATTTAATAGAGTTACTGCCCTGGGATAGAAGCTGTTTTTCAGTCTAGTTGTCCTTGTTTTTATTTTTATCCTGTACCATCTGCCAGATAGTTAAAAAAAAAAAGGGTTCCCAGGATGAGATGGATCTTGGAGAATGTTTTGGACTTTGAGGGTGCTGGAGCTCTAAAGCTCTTCCAAAGAGGGGAGAGGGCAACCCAGGATCCTCTGAGGGGCAATGATATTAACCCTCTGGAGCGCTTTCCTATCTGCCACTGTGCAATTGGCAAACCATACAGAGGTGCACGAAGTTAAGATACTCTCTAGGGTGCAGCAGTAGAGAACCAACGATACTAAATAAAATTTTACTGGGGGACAGATGAAAATTCGATAAATTTATAAATTTTTATTAGATTATAAAATGGAGGAAGAACAAGTCAAGGAAACAATGGTAGTATGGGCCAAAAACTTTGGGTATAATATTGAATTGGAAAAACAGCAAGAATTATGGGAAAGAAATAGGAAATTAATGCTGGCCCCATCATTCAAAAAGAACTTATATAAAATGTTTTATCAGTGGCATCTTCCTCTGGCACAAGTAATGTTTCTATTAATAGTAATATCTCATCGGGATGTTGGAAATGTAATCATGTATCAGGCACATATTGCCACATGTGGTGGTCATGCAAAAAAGCAAAGGAATTTTGGTGATGGATACAGATGTGGTTGAAAGAAATGGTTTGACAAAATTTAAAATTCAAACCAGAACTATTCTCAGTAGGAATTATAAAGGAGATATAGTAAAGGATCAATATGTTTAATACGTGTCATAACAGCAGCGAGAATGGTATATGCCCATCAATGGAAAAATAGAGACATTCCTTTAGAAAAAGGTAATGCAGAAAATATTGGTTTGTGCAGAAATGGATAGGCTGACATTAGAGCTAAACAATAAAGGAGAGACAAAGAGTATCATGAGATTTGGAATAGTTGGAACAGAGGTGGGAATCGTAACAGAAAATAATTACGATTTGCAGAACTGAAATTCCATGTTATAGATGTAAATATAATGAATATAGCACACAGAACAATTGTATAAAATTAGCAGTGTATGATGTTTTATGCTGTTAAGTATAAATAAATATACTGGATTGAATAATTATATAAAATTGGCAACGCATGATGAGTATATATGTTATTCGTTTTATATCTTAATGTGTATGGTAGAGATGATGCCAGGAAGGTCACACTGTGTGTAATATTTTTAATATATAATCAATAAGATTTATTTTTTTAAAAAGGATGTTTGCCAGGAGAGGGCATTGCAGCCTCCCTGCCAATGTTGGCTGTGGAGTCCCCCAGAGTTATTGTCCTGAGGGACTTCAACTTGCTGTCGGTTAGGACAGACCCTCTGAAGCATTTTGGGGGATTCATGGCCTCCATGGAAGCCATGGGACTCTCCCTGGACATGCTTTTGTTCTCAGAGAAGTGGCTTTGCAAACCGAGCAAAGACACTTCCACAATTCCTCTGTCGCCTCAGATCACGTCCTGCAACTTTGAGATTCTCTCGTGCACCCTTTGCACATTTCCACAACCAACCTGGTCAGTCACCATTCACGCGCTTGCACAACCAACCTAGTTCAGGCAACCTTTTGGCCATGTCTGCAGGGGAATTCGCTGGAGAAAGCAGCGATGCTGGGAAGGAGGACTGGTGCAACCAACGAGGCTGCCAAAGAACCTGGATATGGGGGACTCCGCTGGGTTTCCAAGGGGAGAAAAACCTGCTCCAGAGTCCTGCAGAGGCCCTGGAAGCTGCCTGGAATAGGGAGGTGGAGAGCCTTGGACAGGGTCACATACTAATACAGCCTTCTCTTGGCCCATCACTCCATTCCTTCCCATGGTTCATGGAGGACCACATGAAGCCTTGATATTTCTGTCCTCCCCTTTAGAGTTGCATATCACCAGCCTCTTGGGAGGATAGAAATGGCACCAGGAGACCAGCACCCTGAGAATGTTTTCCACCCACAAGCGCAGCATGTGATGCCCTCTTTCAACAGCCACCAACCAGAGTTCAAAAACAGGCCTGTTGCCTAAGAAGAGTTTTCATTAAGTGACAGGAACCCACTCTCCGCTTTCAATGAATATTGACATGATATTCAGCAACAAGCCACAACTACCCACAACCCCAACAGGTTAACCACAACCAGCTACACGATTGTTCAGGCAGTAGGTAAACCCAGAAGTAGTGTATGACCAAAGAATGGCATTTCCTCATGCAGCATCTGGAGAAAGCAACATCAGAAATGTCATATAATGCAGTTTTCCAACAGCCACCAACCAGAGTTCACAAGAGGAAAGGTCTGTTGCTGAAGACCAATCTTCATTCAGGTGTAGCCACCCACTGCCCACTTTCAATGAATATTGACATGATATTTAGCAACAAGCTGCAACTACATGCAATCCCAACAGGTTATCAAGAAGCAGCTGTATAAGATTGTGCATGCACTAAGGAACCCCAGGAAGTGGTAAATAACCATACAATAAAATTGTAACCCTGGGTTTGCTTTGTGCAAACAGGTTAAAACTCAGATGGAAATCTCTCTTCTGGGCCAAAATGTCTTGATTTCCAACATGAGTTCCATCACATCCAAAAGAACTGGACTTCCATCTGGATGTCCATCTCCTCCCTTTGCTCCATGAGGAACCTCCAGTCCCATTCTCAATAAGCAATTGGCCAAAGCCATGCCATTGAATGTCATAGGATGCTGTTTTCAACAGCCATCAACCAGAGTGCACAAAAGGAAAGGTCTCTTGATCAAGACAGATTTCATTCAGGCCATAGGAAGCCAGCCTCCGCTTTCAATTAATATTAACATGATATTCTGATGAAAAACTTATTAAGGCTTTGTTCAGATACTTATTAGAATATAAGTCAGAGAAGAACGTGGAATTGAAAAGGAATTACAACAATTAGATCAAATTTTGTTAGGCAAAGAAGAAAAACTTATAACAAGGTTGTATAATTATTTACTGGGAGTAGAACTGGAGGAAGAGATAGTGAAAGGTCCAATGATAGCTTGGGCAAAGAATATAGGTCATAGTATAGAACTAGATGATTGGGAAAAACCATGGACCAAAAACTACAAGATAACATTGTCAGCAGGTTATAAAGAGAACCAGTATAAAACATTCTATCAATGGCATCTAGCGCCAGCGAAATTGGCAAAAATGTACCCAAATAGGAAATCAGAGTGCTGGAAATGTAAGCAGAAAGATGGAATGTTCTTTCACATGTGGTGGCAAAGCCCAAAAGCTACAAAATATTGGGTGAAGGCGCAAAGATAGCTACAGAAAATAAGAGAACATCAAATAGAACTTAAACCCAAACTATTTCTGCAAGGAATAATTAAAGGGAAATTTAGCAAACAAATCCAATACATCATATTGCATATAATAACAGCAGTGAGGATAGTTTTCATGCAGGGTTGGAAATTAGAAAACATACAATTTGATGAGACATTAATACAAAAAATATTGGAATGTGCTGAGATGGACAAACTCACAATAGAACTAAAAGGCAAGGAGGAATCAGTATACTATGCAGTATGGGATAAATGGTATAAGTGAACAGAACATAGGAATAAGTATAGAAATAAATGTAAGTATATCTAATATCTATGACACAATACTGTTAACAATATAGAGATGTGTAATTTTGAGACTTTTTCAAAAAATAGAATATAAATTGGAGGAAGAGCATGTCAAGGAAACAATGGTGGCCTGAGCAAAAAACTTTGGTTATAACATCAAACTGGCAAAATGGCAGAAACTCTGGACTAATAATAGGAAATTAACTATGGCGATGACCTATTAAGGAAAATTTATATAAGACATTCTACATCTTCCCCCAACAAGGCTCACTAAAATTTACAAAAATTTATCACCAAAATGCTGGAAGTGCAGCGATCTATCAGGCACATTTTACCACATGTTGTGGACACGTAACCACGCAAGGCAATATTAGAGATTGATACAGACATGGGTAGAATAAATGGTGGGGTAATACATTCAATTTAAGCCGGAATTATTCCTGTGGAGAATAATGACAGAATGCCACAACAATGGTATAACATACTTAATAAACATGTATTGACCGCAGCAAGAATGGTTTATGCACAATATTGGAAAAATCAAAGTATACCACTGAAAAGAGAAACAATAAGGAAAAAAATGGTATGTGCAGAATCTGATAGAGTAACTTTAGAAATGAAAAATAAAGGGGATTCAGAAGATTACAACACTTGGAACAAGTTTTATCTATGGCTAAAAAAAAAGAGGGGAAGGTCAGAACAAAAATAGCTAGGAGGATTGGAAGCAAAATGTAAACATTGTACCAATAATAGAAACATTAAAGGGTTTGGTTACACCTTTGGTATGTATGGCAAAGAAATGCCAAAATGACTGCACTGTATTTTGTATTTATAGTTGTAAACAATAAAAAATAGCATGGTATGCAGCAACAAGCTGCATCTACTCACAATTCCAACAGGTTAACCACAACCAGCTGCATAAGATTGTGCATACACTAAGGAAACCCAGGAAGTCAATAACCATGCAATAAATTGTAACCCTGTGTTTCCTTGTGCAAACAAATTAAAACCTGGATGGAAATCTCTCTTCTGGGCCAAAATGTGTTGAATTCTGACATGAGTCCCATCACATCGAACGGAACTGACTTCCATGTCTGTCACCTCCCTTTGCTTCATGAGGAACCCCCAGACACATCCTCAATAAGCAACTGGCCAAACCAATGTCATGAATGTCATATGATGCAGTCTTCCAACAGCCTTCAACCAAAGTTCAAAGGGTCTGTTGCCCAAGACTAAATTTCACTCCCACTCTCCACATTCAGTGACTATCGACATGACATTCGGCAACAAGATACATCGACCCACAATCCCAACAAGTGCAGATGGCATCTCATCCTCCTGGAGAAGGTGGGATACTTAAAGAGGATATAAATCAGGACCACAAGAAGCCCTAAAATTTATCTCCCCTTCTGAACTGGACACCGACAGCCTCTTCCAAGGGTGAAAGTGGCATCGAGAGACCCAACAGCCCAATAATGTGTTTCCAGACCCATCTGCCAGCAGCAGCAGCTGGCCAAAGCAACGTCCTGAACCTGTGAAGCCATTTTCCAGCCAAAGTTTATAGGAGGAAATTCCCTGTTTCTTCTGCCAGAACCTGCAGATATTAAGACTCCATCTACATATGCCTGAGACTGACGGGCTTGCTCAACAGTTGAAACACGCAGACAGTACAAGCGGATGCAACCTCTGGAGCCCCCAAAGACAAAATGGAGGGAGCCTTTCAACTCTTTCCAGCAAGGACCTGTATCCCACCATCAGTTATTCAGTCACCAAAATGTCCCAGTTTCCATCATAAGCTCCATTGCATCCAACAGAACTGGACTTCCACCTGGATGTCCATTTCCTCCCTCTGGGTCAAGAGACACTTCCCAGTCCCATCCTCAAGCACCACCTGGCCAAACCAATGCCACGAATGTCTGATGATGAAGCAGCCTTCCCACAGCCATCAACCAGAGTTCACGAAATAAAACCTCTCTTGCTCAAGACCAGTTTTCATTCAGCAATAGCAACCCTCCCTCCTCTTTCAATGAACACTTGCATGATATTCAGCAACAAGCTGCAACTACTCACAATCCCAGCAGCCCGACAACAATCACAGAGACAAGATAGTGCAGGCAGTAAGTAAACCCAGAAAATAGAAGGTGCACCCTCCCAATTTTAGCAGCATCCTTCTGAAGTGTTCAGTGCTTCAGATTGCTCCAATGTCCAGAGATCAAAAGAACAGAGGAAATTGGACAAGAAAGGAGACCAGTCCTCAGCACCAAACATTTCCCTGGAAGTGTAAACACGTAGCCAGCAAGTGAACCTCAACTTCCAAACCTCCAACTGGAAGAGTCTATTATCCCACCACCATCAGCCTCCAAAATGTCCCAATTCCCAGCAAGAGTTCTCTCACACCCAACAGAGGTGGATTTCCTCCTCAGGAAAGCCAAAGACTCAGGGATGCTTGGGGGAAAGCGAAAGTAACCTCTGATCTCCTGAGATGCTACTTCAAGGTCAACCAGCTGGGGAAAGGAAAGTAGCTGCTTAGCAACCTATTGTGGCCCCGATTCCTGAGCCGATGCTGTCAGAGGAAGAGGACCTGGAAGATGAGGAGGAGAAACTGGGAATGTCTTCCTGCCCAGGNCCCTTTCAATGAACACTTGCATAATACTTAGCAACAAGCTCCAACTGCTCACAATCCCAGCAGGTTAAGAAGAACCACTAGTTGCATACAATATTTCTGGAGTAAGAAATCCAACATTTGTCATCACAAACACAACAATTATTCCTTAAAACGAACATAGGAAGTGACAGGTTGATGTCTTCCAATGCCATGTCTAACGTCATCTTCCCAAGTGAAAATAGCGACTTTCTCTTCATGATGTCACTTTTTTAATGTGCCGTTAAAAACAAGGGAATGAATGTATTGTTGCTTGTATCATCTCCGTCCAGCTGCTGTGCTCAATAGCAGCCCATCAAGAGGGGAGAGGCTGCCTCCTCGCAAGTAATCGGGATGACCTTCACTGCTCCTGCCTTTTCTGTGCCCCAAGAAAAAGGCAGTTCCTCTTCCTCATCACTGACCAGCTGAAGCTGCCTCNAAACTTTATTTGTTATCAGTTCGGACTTGGCAGGCAGGACATGTTGGAATGCCAAGAATATTATCAGTTCCAAAGAAGTCCGAGCCAGTTTGCCTGCCTGTGTTGGTGTGAGTTTGTACTCTTTCATTTTTTGGGAAAGAGGAAAGGTGAGACAGAACAGCAACCTATGCTTGAAATGAC
Source organism: Laticauda laticaudata (assembly GCA_004320025.1). Classification (NCBI taxonomy): domain Eukaryota; kingdom Metazoa; phylum Chordata; class Lepidosauria; order Squamata; family Elapidae; genus Laticauda; species Laticauda laticaudata. Next base: position 39,320 of record BHFT01028461.1, read on the forward strand.
CATTCTGACACACCTTAGTTGAATTTGATTGTTCATGGGTGGGGTGTCAGTGATGGGAGGCATTTAAGGGAAGGAAAGGTCGGACAGGGATTTTGGCCTGCACCTCTCAGTTCTGACTCTGCATTACTGCAATGTACTTAGGTGGTAGCAATGATTGTTTCTGCTTGGAGGTTTAGGTGGTGGCAGGTCTGACAACAATGCTATTCCGTGAAGCTCCCTGCTAGGTAAGAGGTAGCAGTTAGATGCCTATAAAGAGGTTTATGAAGGTGTTTTGCCTTTAGCCTTCCTCGGAATCAACCATTCAGAATTCCATTTTGTGACTCTTGTTCCTGGGTCCCCTTGCTCTCCAATCCTGGTCTATTGGACTGCCTGTGTCATGGTGTTGGAGCCTGATTCACTTGCAGTGCAGATGGCGTTTGCCCCTCCTCCCTGGCCCCCCAATTCCTCTTGGGTTCTCTGCACCTTAACAGAATCAGGGACTGGTGAGCACGCAAGATGCTGAATTCACCAGCAAGATTTTACCAGAACTGTGCATGCTCATCAGAGAAAGGATTTGAGTTTCCATTGGAAAAACAGTCTTCTTGTTAAAAGCAATTCCAACATTTGGCTTCCCTATTGTAACACTTGGAATCTAATTATTTATGACCCAGGTTGGTGACTAACCATGAAGTTAAATCTCCACTTATCCACTTGTAAATTTTTGGCTCGGCTTTGGATTGCTCGACTTCAAAATCTGCTTCGCCCAGCTAAATTTCTGTCTATAATTAATGGCCATTTCCTGATGCCTTGCTGTTGGGATTTGAAGACTTTTAACACTGTGTGTTTAGGAATGGTGTCTGGCTTCTGAAGAAGTACTACAAAGCCCATGGCATGAATGGCTGGCTATCTAATTCAGCTCTTGGACTGCTGGAATGAATTTGGACCAATCCTCTTTTGCTCCTTGAACTTCGAACACAATTATTCCGGCAAACACTCTTTGCAAAGACCTCGATTTATGATTTTGTCTTCTGTTGTCTGCCTTGTAGTAAATGACTCCTTAGCGACTGTGTGTGGGTCCAACCTTTGTCAAGTCTGATTGGCTTTGATAGATGCTTTGAGGCTAAAATATCCAGAAGAGGCCACACATATTTTTCAGCTAGACAGAAAATATTATTCAAGGATTGGCCCTGTCTTTGGTCTCCAAACTTCTTTCCTAATCTATTAAAGAAGTGTAGCTAATCTAATTTTTTTTCTCATGGTCTCAAGAAAGGGGGAAAAACATATTTTAGGTGGAGGATAAATGACATGATATTACAAGAAAGTATTCTACCAGCCAGGATAGATATTGTCAGGATTCCAAAAACACGTTCATAGCCCAGAGTTATCAATCACATTCTCCAATTAGGAATCCCGGTAGCTTAGTTATAATCTTTGCAAGATAAGAATGGAATGCACTTTCGGTTTTAACTGCTGCACTGCTCTTTTACACACACACACACACACACACACACACACACACCCTTCTGTTCCTTTTTTATTCCTGGAGATTCTTCTAAAATTATGTTTCCTGGAGATTCTACCTCCTCCTAGGTAAGGAGGAATGAGGGAAACCCAGATGGTCATGACAATAAAATAACCCAAGGGCCTTTCAAAAATGCCCTCTAATGAAACTAGAGCAGGAGATGAAAAATGGAAGCCTCTTTCTCCTTTTTTATTAAAAAAAATCCTCTCTGGTTCTTATACGACATTGTCACAATGCTGGAAAAGCGATGCGGACTCCAAGGACCTGGAGGCCATGAGAAGCTGGATGGGGAAGAACCAACTTTGAATCAACCTTGGCAAGGCGCATGGAGCTTTTACCCCCCACTCCTGGTGTCTGGTGGTATGTCCTCTCAGACTCCAGAAGAGGGGGTTGCAAAAGAGAAGGCTGCCCATGGAATTGCCAGCCTGGGCTGTTTTGTTCCCCTCCTTTAAGCTTCCTCGCCGGTGTAAGCACAACCACCTCGACCCTAAAACTTCACTGTGAAACAGCAACGTCCATGTCGCAGGAAGAAGAAAGAGTATGATTGGGCATCGAAGTAAAAAAAAAGGTATAATTTTCTTTAGCAGTACTCACAAGGAGTAGGAGTTGGAGTAAGGAGTGCAGTAGTAATTATGGAGATGAGTGACTAGGGGTGAGCAAGGAGTAATAGCACGCGAGTAGACTTTGGGCATTATCTAGGGACCTGTGTTGTTGGCTCTTTTGTGTCCCTGCCAAATCAGATAGTGTGGCAGCAGTACCCTCCCAGGCGGAACTGGGTGTACAATTTTTGAAGACCTAGGTCTCCCCTCAAGTATGAGGGTAAAATTGAATAGTGGGGTCCTCAGTGCTCTGAGCTTGGTTGTTTTCTAGCTGACATTTCAGGAAGTAACCTCAGTATTGCTTGAAGGGAACAGGAGAAGGTTTTTGTTGGGTCCTTTAGTGGTTTCCAAGTTTGGTTGTTTTGTTTTGTGTTGACATTTTATTACCAGATTAGGTGGTATCAATCAAGGTTAGAAGAGAGTGGAGCAAAACTGGGATAATTGCAATTCATAGGCTTGGTGCGAGTTCTTTGTGCTTTTTAATATTTTATGTTTCAATGGGTTGCATTTTCTAGTTTTTCAGATGATTTTGTACATTTCTTAAAACCTTTTATTGGGATGGCTTTCTCCTATTTCTCTGTTATTTCAAACTTCTTTGCAATTTGTGGTGGAGTCAGAAGGAAATATTTGCAGCCAGGGAAAGAGGCAGCCGTGAGCTCAGTGAGCAACTGGGAGGGGGAGGCTTGGATTTTGCAAAAGCTGCAGGTAAACTGAAGGAGAAGCAGAGCCCAGCAGTGTCCATCACTCCAAAGCCCAGGGTGAGAAGCTACAGCCAGTCAGCAACTGGCAAACACCTTTCCTTTCTCCTCCTGCCCAGAGAAGCTGCCAAGCCAACTTTCAGCATCAATAAACCACACAGCTGGATGGACTGTAATCCAACAAGGCAGCCAAACAAACAATGCAGCTAATGAACATGATGCTCACCTCAGACTAAACAAAGGCCAGCAAACCAGAGACCAGAATTGGAATCAGAATCAGAAGAGAGCTGAAAGGGACCTTGGAGGTCTTCTAGTCCAGCCCCTGCTCAAGCAGGAGTCCCTATACTATTTCAGATAAGTGACTGTCTTCTTAAAGACCTCCAGAGATGGAGCACCCCTAATTTCTGAAGGAAGCTGTTCCAATGATGCCCCCCCCTCAAAGAGCCACTGGAAACAAAGCATGACCCCCACAACCCACACAAATGCTGATCATGACCGTCAAGGTGACATCTCGGAGATAAGCTGAAACACGGAAGGCAAACCCACAAACCACGAGGCTCAACCCCAGGAACAAGGAGGTAGCTTGACCTGAGTGAGTTTGTCAACAAGTCTCAGTTGTGGAACCACCATCCCCTCCCCAGGAGAAGGCCTCAGCCACAGCGCACAGGTGAGGCTAACCTGTTTAAAATTCTTCGCTTGACTTAGAAGCAGCCTTTAAAACCACAGGGGTTGCCCTGGAGAGCTACGAAAACGCAAGGAAGGAACAGTCGTAGAAGACAGAACTAGAATCAAAGCAGAAGCCCTCAAAGGATATTGTTGTGGAGCTGGTGACAGACCCTGAAACTCACATCCTCACATCCAACCTCCATCATCCAACCCGCCATCACTCAAAACTAGAGACGCACACCCTTAACTTCCTCAGTAGCAACCACTACTGACCTTAAATGCAAGCTACTTAATGCAAGAAGCCTCGTAAATAAAATACCTGAATTCCTCCTCTTACTAAATTCAACATATTTGTCTGTGAAACATGGCTGAATGCATCCCTCCCTGACTCCATTACCACAGTAAGAGAATGAAACCCATAGAGGGGGTGGTGTTGCTATCTTGTATAAAAAGTCCCTACATCTAAAAAAAAAAAATAATTCAACTGAGGTTTGTTTATTTCTCTGGTCAAACTGACGTAACTCGGAGCCTCCCGACTGGGAGCTCACAGCCTTGCATTTATCATAACCAGCTGATCAGGCCTGTCGTTTCCGTTAACTTCTTGCAAGACTCTTGCCTGGACTTTCTGTTGAAGGCAATTTATTCTCAAGGTGAAAATAAAGAGGGGTTTTCTTTTGTGGAGAGTCTATTTCTTGCGTCTGCAAAGGCTGGGTCAGAAGAAATATCATTAGCAGGGAATCCAGCCCATGTAGGGGGCCTGCATAAGTGCACCAACATGCCCACTGTCCCTGTCCTATTGTTTCTTTTCTTTTTCTTATATGTATCCATGTATTCATCACGATGTTTATACTTATACCTGTTATCTTATAATTGCTTGAATAAATAAATAAATAAATAAATAAATAAATAAATAAATAAATAAATAAATAAATAAATAAATATTGCAAAAGAGCTG
>BHFT01028462.1:0-52500 GCA_004320025.1 Laticauda laticaudata
CCACGATTACACCCCATGTGCCAGAGCCTGTGTTCTACAGTGGCTGGGAAAAGTGTAGCGACACGAGAGAAGAACAGTATACAGCATACTTTTGTGGATAAAACCACTATTTATGCCAAACTTCTGTTTGCTTCTTATTGCTCCTCAGTTTTCTCACGTAGTAAAGCTGTGCACACTCTGACAGAGTTACCAAGGTAAGGTGGGTGGGTCTATCATTTTACAAATAAACTATAAATAAAATGACATCATTACCATTGAACTTGAGGTAAGATGGGAGGCCTGTAAATTTCATAAATATATACATTTGCATTGTTGCTGCCATTACTGAAACATGGTGCGATGAAACTGAGGCTTGGAATGAGCTGCTAGAAGGATTTAAACTGTTCAGAAGACAGAGATTTAACAAATATATATATATATAAATAAAAAAAACATATATATATATATATGTATGTATGTAAGAGACATCTAGACCTCCAAGGAGTCTTCCAATTCCTTCTGCATTCTGTATTTCGCAAGTTCTGTAACAGAGTGGAGGGGCAGTGACTGGTGGAAGCCAACCTATGATACCCAACCTGTAATATTGCAAAAGAACTGAAAAAAAAGATAGTCACCTTGAAGAGGGAATCCAACATTCCATCAACTCCCCACTAAATGACTAAGATAAAACAACAGTCTCCATTATTGTCATGACTTCACCAGTTCTTCCCTGTGGACATCTTTGCCCCCTTCCTCCCCATCTTTGTCAATTTAGAATTGACTTAATGTTGCTATTTACTTCCTACCACGTATATTTCTGGATACGTCTTGTAGATAAGCCACTGTTAAATGTCTAAGCCTCTGTGTGCTGCGTTTTGCTCCTGGGTTGTCTCACAACAGCAGTTAGGCTGCAAACACTCTGGCAGAACATTTTTCTGGATTGCATTGCTTTGCAGAATAGAGTTTTTTTCTGACTGAGAATTGATCTAATGACTTTGTTTCCTGGGTATATTTGCTGTCTTCTGCTGTGACCATGAACTTCCGCAAGATCAACGTCTAAGTAGAAGCCAACCTTTGTCACACTCAATTCAAGAGGTTGGATTCCGCTGTGAATTCTCTCAACCACTTAGACGCACTCTCTGGCAAGGGTCATCCAGAAGACCCTTTTCTGCATGGGGTCCCAATTCTGAGGAACATCATGTCTCCCGCAAGGCGAGACCTACACCCACCCACCCTCTTGGTCTTCCAGAAGGGCCTATAGCCATCAACAGGCTTGGAGAGAGGTTGTGTCTTTCAGGATGTAGTTAAGAGATTAAGACCCCCTCCCAACATCCTCCCAATGGGCCTCCTTGCTCCCTTCCGCCCCGTCTTGGTCAGTTTAGAATTGACTTAATGTTACTATTTACTGCTTTCATGTTTGAATGCTTCAAAACTACCAAGAGTCACCTGCAGGTGAGATGGGCAGCATAGAGGTTAAATAAGTGCATTCAGAGTAAACCATGTTGACTCCCAGAGGAGAACTATGGTCACCCAACTGAATGTTGACCTCAGCCATCTCAGACAAAAATGCATCGTAAAGATCGCTTGGAGGCGGAAAACATTCCCAGTGTAATCTACCGAATCCCCGCGCCTGCATAGATGGCCCCAGCGACTGCGTAGGGCACCTGAGGAAGGAAACCTACCACCAGATTGCAAGAACACAAGCGAGTGGTCAGAGGAGGAGACCCGGACAATTGCAATCCCAGCAATGGACGAAGACACCCCTTCAATTTTGCGGATCCTTATTTTGCTGGAGGAAGTTAACCACGGAAGAGATCGAAGCCTGGGGAAAGGGGATGTTGTCAGCTCCCATTTGGCCCCAGTACTTAGAAGGAGAGGGCTGGGCCACACAAGCAGGCAGAAGAAACCCCAAGCAAGGTGTAAAAAGCTGCACACACCGGGCACTGTAGACACCACACAGAGAACAGCACACATTCTGCTAGGAAGAAGGCTGTCCAGGATTGGCTCCAGCAGGCATCCCAGAGCTAGGAAGACTAAGCCTCTGGTCCCTGTGACCGGCCCAGATTGGATCCTGAAACCAACCCCCTGCTCTCAGCAGGAGGCACAAACAAATCAACCAATCAGAGGAAACCCCTGTGGGATCGTGGCCATCAGGACTCGTAATGGCGGAGGCCGTAATGAGATGCCTGGACCCTGTAGCAGACCCATGCATACAACCCAAGGTCTGGCTCCAGTACATGGATGACCCCTTTGTCAGATTAAAAAGAGACCAAGTAAAGCTCTTGTCCCTCGAAGGGTCGGTCATTGCCAAGAGCTCCTTCAAAGGGATAAAATCCACAAGAGAAGAAGAAAGCGACACTCTAGGCTTTCTGGATCCGGGGTCAGAGGCAGAGATGGCAAAGTAGGAACACGCATCCAGGGTGAAGCCATCCACACCAACCAGTGGGGCCGCAGGCCCAAAAGGAGGCAGAAGCAGAACCGTCTCAAAGGAGATGAAACGCCTCGGAATACTCCAAAGAACGAGCTACCCCTGGCAGTCATTGACATTTTCAAGAGATAAAATTCACAAGGGATGAAGAAAACAAGAGGCTACATCATAAAACATACCGTTTCTGGGAGTGGGGAAGCTGGAAAAGGATAAGGAAGTCGTAGCCAAACTCCCACTGAGATGCTGACTTAAAGAGAATGCCATTTCCCGTGGCAAAAGGACACGTAAAGGTTCTCGGCCTCTTCACATCCATAGACTCAGAATCAGCCAAGGAACCCATGCCCATCTGACCTAACCAAACACCCTCAGATCGAAATGTCCACCATGGTGGATTGTACCAAGCTGGGCCTGACCACCTGCGTTCGAGGGGCAAATGTGGCAGATCAATCCAAGGGACCCCCGTGGGAATTGCCACCGCCAGGACCCATAGCAGAGACCATCATGCAACACCCATGGAAGCTCTATATTCCCATGCATACAACCCAAAGTATGGATCCACTACCTGGAGGACCCCTTTGTCCAAATAAAGGAGGAACAACTCGAGGGGAAGCATGAAACTATCAGCAAGGTCAATCAAGGTTACTCTTTGCTTGGCAATTGACCTCCAGGAAGGAGGGAGGGAGAGGGAGGAGAAAGGACCAGCCATGTGGCTTCCCACAGCAGGGCTCTGCTTGAACTGTTTCAGCCTCATGATGGATCCTTTGCTTCTTGAATGAGCATCTGAACCAGAGACCTCATGCGGTGTGCGGGGGCCGAACACACTCGGCCAGTAAAATAATTCTGTCCCTCCATTCTATTCTTCATGGGAATGTCCTCGCCCAGCCTGACTGCCATAAGGGACATACTACCAATCCCATCAGTCAAGCCATTGCCTCCATTCCATTTAAACTTCCCAGAGGCTGGTGGAAGGAGCTGCTGGCTGTTTGTGGAGGAGACAGAGAGTGAGTACCCAAGACAAAGGGAGAAGAAATGGCTTCCATTGCATTTAAACTTCCCAGTAGGATCGTGGCCATCAGGACTCGTAATGGCGGAGGCCGTAATGCAATGCCTGGACCCTGCAGCAGACCCATGCATACAACCCAAGGTGTGGCTCCAGTACATGGATGACCCCTTTGTCAGATTAAAAAGAGACCAAGTAAAGCAGAACAGGGAGCTTCCCAGCCACATTGCCAAGAGCTCCTTCAAAGGGATAAAATCCACAAGAGAAGAAGAAAGCGACCCTCTAGGCTTTCTGGATCCGGGGTCAGAGGCAGAGATGGCAAAATAGGAACACATGCCTATTGTAAAGCCATCCACACCAACCAATGGGGCCATAGGACCAAAAGGAGTCAGAAGGAGTCAGATATCTTCTAGGTGCTGCTGCTAGCAGAGAGAAAAGAGGCGTAGTTTTAAGATAATCAGGAATGCCAAGAAGGACTGTGATGTTGCTACTATGGTACATCTTGGCACAGATGATTTATGCCAAAAAGATGTACTTTCTGTGCAGAATGATTCCCAGAGCTTGGGGCACAAACCTAAAAGTATAGGCTGTAGGTTTACTTTTTCAGAGGTTTCACCAGCATATAAGGAACTAAACCTATGGTGCTGGAGAAGACTCCTTATGCGAGTCCTTTCGACTGCAAGGCCATCCAACCATTCAGTCCAAGAAGAGATCAACTCTGGACTGCTCTTTAGAAGGCCAGATCCTGAGGATGAAACTCAAATACTTTGGCCACCTAATTGTTGTGGCCTGCCAGCTGCCAGCAGAGCTGGTGACAGACTCATGTGTTTTTCATCCAAGTGAAAAAAGGAACTAATCCCTCAACTAATCAGAGGAACCTCCGTGGGATCATGGCCACGGTCCCATAGCCTCGTAGTCTACAAGGTAGGACGAGGTAGGACCCTGTAGGACTCGTAGCCAAGACCGTAATGTGGCGCCTGGAACCTCTAGCACTCCCATGCATACAACCCAAGGTGTGGCTCCAGTACATGGATGACACCCTTTGATGTCAAAGGGACCAAGTAAAGAAGAACACGAGGCTCCTTCGAAGGAATAAAATTCAGAAGAGATGAAGAAAGTGACACTCCAGATGTTGGGAGGCTGGAAGCAAAAAAGGCCCGGCTACATGAGCCCATCCGGCAGATTCTTCAACCTAAATATTAAAATTTGTGCCCCGGAGTTTTTAATTAAAGTTTTTTAAAAATATTATTTATAAATAAAGAATGAATAAAGAAGAACAGGAAGCTTCTCATCAACATTGCCAACTGTTCCTTCAAAGGAATAAAATCCGCAAGAGATGAAGAAAGCAACAACTCTCCGCTTTCTGGATACATTGTCAGAGGTGGAGATAGCAAGAGCCGTTTATTGCGAAGCCATCCACACCAACCAATTATACAACAGACAAAAACAATTCAGAACCATTGTTGCCATGACTGAACCTTGGTGGAATGAAACTCAGGCTTGGAAGGAGCTGGGAGAAGCATTTAAACTGCTCAGAAGAAAGAGACCCAGCCAAAGAGGAGGAGGAGCTGCACTCTGCGCGTAAGAGACCTCCAGACCTCCAAGGATCTCTTCCAATGCACTCTGGATGCTGCATTTCACAACTTCTGCAACAGAGCGGAGGGGCCGTGACTGGTGGAGCCAGAAGGGCTTGGACAGCAGAGCCAGGAGCTGCTTGTGGAGTTGGGCTCACAAGGACAGTTCTTGCCCTTGTGCAGCCCCGGATGGTATCGCTAGCAGGGACCCCAACCTATGATATTGCAAAAGAACTGATTCAAAAAAGGATGGCCAACTCAGAGAGGGAAGCAAATACCCATCAACTCCCCACAACAGAGGCTTCGAAGAATCGAAGGGCAGAGAATAGATGAAGATGATATCAGGGTCTCCTTTGAGTCACACGGCCCTTTTCACACCCAGAATTGGCCTTTGCTCAAGTTTGTGTTGTGAACCAGTTGTGCTCTTTCTTGGATCGTGAGGCCTGAGTGCATTTAATCATTCCCTGGGCTAGACTACTGTAACTTACGCTACATGGGACTATTCCTTGAAGAGTATTCAGAAGCTTCAGCTGGTACAAACTGGGGCAGCAAGGGAATCCAAAGGGCACATGTAACAGCATCCTGAGAGGGACCTGACAGGAACTCTCAAGGAGCTGAGCTTTCATAACTCTATTGTAAATACAGACATGGGCAGTGTAGGATTTAGCCAGTTCGCATCACTTCGGGAGAGCCGGCTGTTAACGTTATGAGCAGTTTGGTGAACTGGTTGATGGAAGAAATCATTAGGGCAGAGAACTAGTTCTTCAATCATTTGAATCCCGCCACTGGACATGGGTTTCGTTATGTTGGGTTCAATGAGGATGAGTCAGCAGGGATATTGCCACTTTAAGACTGAGGATGGGTCCACAGGGTTATTGCTGTTTTAAGAAGCAGGAGGCCATGAGAGGGCATCTCTCTCTCTCTCTCTCTCCTAGTGTTCTGTCTCCATTATGGTTCTCGGTGCAGAGGAAAGACTAACTGCTTGCCTGGTGTTTGCCTTCCACATCTATGTATGTATATAGCTGTCTTGTATATAAACCACTGTCAGAAGACAAAGCCTCTGAGTGTGCTGTGTTTTGCTCCAGGGTTTTCTCAAAATAGTAGTCACACTGCAAACATTCTGACAGTATGGCTTGGGAAAATTACACCAAAGAACAAGAGATTGCCTTTTAGATTACGTGTTAGAACAAAACTCAACAAAGATGGACTCCACTAACAGAGAGGAAGCCCCGAGCACATACAGAGGGTTTTTTTTAATGCTTTTCTTCACACTCCACACCCAGTCATGCCAGCACACAGGCGACAGAGAAATCACCCAGAAAATCTGGCACCCAGGAGAGAAGATACCAAGAGGCTCTTACCACATGGGGGAGGTTTCTTTAGGGACTTTGGGTGATCTCTGGTATTTCAGGACATGGGGGGGGGGCGTTCTCCCAGGGATTTTCCCACAGCCCTACAGACTCCCAGAGATAAGGGTGCCATCTGTACATATGACAAAAGGTCCGAGAGGGGTCTTAACCTCGTGTACGTCTTGTCACACACACAGTCACTTCTTACGTCGTCGACAAGCAGTGAGGAAGAACAGCGATAAGACATCTGTGTGATAGAAGACCCTGCAGGAAGGGTAGAGGGACCCCAGAGAGACCCTGTCAGCCGTTGATCGATGGTGGTGGCCTATGAAGTTCTACAGAAGACTCCAGAACTGGAGCAACACCGAGAAGATACTGAACAACTTGAACCAAATGAGCTGCAGAAAGGAAGCCTGTCTGGGGGTGGGGGGCCCAACACCCTCCATTTTAGGATTGAAGCTGGAACAGAAGGATCAGATGGACCAGAAATGATCACAGGGCCAGAAAAATGAAGGGTGCTACCCCAAGTAGATGTTAGAAGTCAAAAGTGACCAGCAGGCAACAGACAAGGGAAATATAGGAAAAAGATTAAATGAATTTTACTACATATATTGACAACCACAAGGATTGCCATATGCACAATGCTGGAAACAAAACAATACACCCCTCAGAGGAATTAGTAATTCAAAAAATTCTAGATTGTGCTGAAGGAAGTGCCATCTACAGAACATGTGTGTGGTGCATTTTGTTCCCATTCCAGGAAGCACCTTGGACTCCTGGGCCTGTGCACCATTCGCTCTCTGGACTTCTCTTCAGAAACACACTTGGGAATGGGGGGAGATCAGCCTTCCCTGTGTTTGTGGCACTGCACTGTTGTCAGTTGTCTAAAAGTGAATGATTGGAGGTCATTCTGTTGTTCACCTGATGTTTATCGGTGGATATCAAGTGTAGCTGCTCCCCCATGCAGAGTTTTCTTCATTGCTTTAGAGGGCAAACTGACAGGTATAAGTTAGACCAGAAGATTAATAAACCATCTTTGGAAGCCATGCACAGTAAGCACAAAGCAGAGGAAGCATCCAAGGTCCTTAAGGTGGGTGGAAGAACTTTTATGGATGAAGCTGACGGGCCTTTTAATTTCCCATCCTGCTCACTGCTGCGCACTCCAATCTTGGCTCTTAAGGGAGACGCATGGCATTGACTCTTCGGCAGGGGTTGTGACATCTGTGGCCAGTTTCAGGTCTGCTGAAGCTTCCTTCAGATGTCAGGCTAAGTGGTTTGGGGGGAAAGCACTCTAGAAATGTATAAATGATGTGCATAACTATTGTAAGGAGTACTTGTAAGTCTTCAGAGTTATGTTCAAAGAACCAAGAGAGATTTTGCCCGAATGGGTGTTATGCTGCTTTTTGCAACCTCTCAAAAGGCTCCAGTTCAATACTATAGCTAAATAGGTATGTAAGAATATATACTGTAAGCAATATCACTATCTGACTGTATATGTCTATATATTAAAACGTGTAGAGTGATAAATGTATTATGTGTTATGGTACAACTATGAAAACAAGAGTTGTAATTTTGATGTATTTAAAAGAGGCTACACTGTATGACTATGAGAGTAATAGTTATAACCAGGGTGTATAATACGATGTACATATCTAAAAAGGACTCAATATAGCCAGAACACTGAAAATGTGACATATAATAAAGGAAAATGTACAATAAAAATATTTTTTTTAAAAAGGCTCTGATTCCCATTACGACACCAAGGGATTGAAGAAAGTGTCCCAGAAATCTCCAACTTCAAGCAAAGGGTGCTTTTCTTTTCTTTTTTTAGCCCATCGGGTAACAACAATGGAACAAAAGAAGAAATAACAGATGCCAGAAGTTGTATTTTATTGCATAACTTCAAAAAACTGAGCGGAGCAAAAATAGATGCAGAGACTCTGGAAAGAGGGCAGAGAAGAGCAACAAGAACGAGTATGCCACCAATGGAAGGCAAAGCCATGAAACGGCATCTCACTTATTTTGGCCATGTCATGCCAGGGAATTCACCAGAGAGAAAGCACTTCCACTGGGAAGAGTTCTTGGCAAGAGAAAGAAACCAGACCATCAAAGAACACAGTGGGTGCCATCAAAGCTGGCATCATCAGCTGGAAGATGAAGATAGCAAAGAAGCAGTGGCAAGATAGGAAGGTGTGGAGATAGAGAGAGACCACCTGGTGGTCATAGAATGGGCAAGATTTCCATGGAGCAACTGCCCCTCCAGAGGCCAGGGGTTGCCAAGAAAACACTGATGTGAACATTGGCTGGAGGGAGGGTCAGAAGCAGCTCTCCTGGCGGTTTGCAGCTGGAGCAACAGCTGGAAGCATCTCCAAGAGAGCACCAGGACGAGACCTTGCCAAACTGCCCAAATCAAACTCAGCAGGGATCAAAAATGAAGATAAGTCGCTTGTTTCAAACTTCACCAATTTCAATTTCAGAAAAGAAATCATCAACCCCTTTTTGTATGGAGCGAGGAAGGAGTTAATTTTTTAAAAAAAATTAACAAAATTCAAAAGATAGAAGTCCTCACCTAATAGGGTTACCATGCAAGGAGCTGGCCGAAGCCAATGGGACTCTCTTGGTGTTTCTAGTACAAAGATACAAAAAGAGGACACCACTCCAAAAGGGGGGTATTATCTCAAACAACGTTCGATAATGAGAAATAATAAGATCAACAATTTCCCTGTTAGGCTCTACTTCAAATGCCTTCCATGCTGGAGACAATTATAATAAGAAAAAATGTAATTACACCCGCAGATATGGTTCACTTAAGACCCAAAGAAGAGATTAAACACACAGCAAGCATTATTTAGCGAAGACCAGAATGTACCACAGTTGATGTACTTATAAATTGCCCAAAGGATAAAATCTCATCTCAAGAATGAGAGATGTAAAGAAAGAAAAATACCACAAGCTGAAATGCTCATATAATTATTTTCCTTTCTCTTTTTAATATTCATAAGCAGTAAATGATAGACCAAAATTCTTATTATACTACAGAATAATTCAGTTCATTTTGCAGTGGTCTATTCGTGCTAAGCTAAACACTTAACTTTTAATAGTTTAATTCTGTCAACAACATCTCAGAATTATGGTTAACATTATGGTCCTTTACCATCTCTTATCTTTGGAGGTTTAAATTGTCTGTATTATGTAATATTGACATTTTCTAGTTCAAATTCTACAAATGCCACTGTGCCCAGCTAATACCTGCAAGACTGCTCAAATATTCAGAGTTTTAGGAGCAATTACGCAATGCATAGAAGCATTTGATATAACCTGACTAAACAAAATTCATGGGTGAGCAATTTTTTCTTCTTCTGGCTAGCTTTAATTTTATCAGCCTCCTAAGCAATTTGTTTCCTGGGGGCTTAATTTAGCAAATATTTCCGCTTCTGTATACAACTCCTATTGTTATCTATTTGTTGCTTCATTTTATTTAGAAAAGCAATTTTACTTCTGGAATTTTAAACATGTGGAAAATCAGGCATTTTTCAAATATAGATTAGCACCCCACAGGGAAAAATTATAGCCTATGGCAAGTTTTTTTTTCCTTCCCTGTAGATGGGTCAAAAGTTACTTCCTATGGGGCATGCTATTGCATATATATGTATTTACCTGAAACTTTTTTTGTTGCCTTCTAGTTTTTACTGTGTTCCACTGTGCTTTGAAACCATATTTTCTAAAACCTGACGTTGGGATTAGAAGTTTTCACATTTTCTAAAAATTTGCCATCCAATGGAAGTAACATAGAGATACACTATTTATGAATGCTGTCAGGAAACTGGAATCTACAATCTGTATTAGGATTGTGCCATTGTAGGAATGTATCTAGAGGGCTCCAGGGTTGATGGGACGATTTTTAATTCTCACTTCACCCACAACTTGCATCTTTAGTTCTTAAGATATTGCAATGGTTGTTCTGTTCACATTTCCTGTTTTTGTATGCTTTATCCATAGTTGTGCCCTGCTCCAAGTTGGTGGCAAAGGTGCCCTTTGGACTTCTAGCTAGCTGAGCTACAAATAGTCCTCAAAGCCAAGCAGAAAAGCAGTCAAGTGTGGTAGGTGTTGTGGTTGTGGTGGAGTTGTTTTGGGAATGAAAAGGGAGGGAGGTTTCCATGAACTTTATGGAAATAAAACCACAGGCGGCAGCTGAGACCCAATAGGCAGAAGTAACTCTATAGCAGTAGGGCTCAAAAATTTCAATAGTCAAGTACTAGAAGTAGAAGCAGTAGTAGAAGTAGTAGAAGCAGTAGTAGTGGTAGTTGTAGTAGTAGTAGTGGTAGTAGTGCTGCTGCAGCTGTGAGGACTGTTTAAAAGGACAAACTGTGCATAGGCCAGTGCTGGAAGCAAAGTGGAAAAATATTTCTAGTCTGTCAGTTCTTATCTGAGTTCTGGCATCCTTCCCAGGGTGCGTATTTCGATATCTATGGACTTCAAGCCCTTATCCTGCCTTGTCTCATTAATTGCTTCAGTGTGGTTTTTGTTGTTTCTTTCAAATTTTAATTTATATGCATTTTGAGTTTGAATGGAAGTTCTTCCTTTTGGCAACTGTTTGTGGGGGAGTTTTTTTCTCCAGTCAATGATAACTTGATCTTAGAAGCCAGGGTTAAGGAATTAAAGGGACTTCACCTGTTTTTATGACTTTGTTGCTTTTGTATCCCACCCTTGGTCCTCACAGAGAGAGAGGTTTCAGGCTCACTTGGAAGGTCTAAACACACAATGGGTTTTTATTCATCTTCAAGTTAACTGTTTTAATCTGCCTTGCTAGGAATTGTGTGTGTGTGTGTGTGTGTCTGTAACATTTCCCTCCCTGGTCCTAATGTATTTAAACCCCACTGCAGCTCACAAAAAGGGTGCTCCCGGGATTCAGGTTTCCAGTAAAAAAAAAAAAATAGGTAACTTGTTCTTAAAAGTTTGGCGCCAGGCCTGAGGTTTGGAGGTGNGCTCCCGGGATTCAGGTTTCCAGTAAAAAAAAAAAAATAGGTAACTTGTTCTTAAAAGTTTGGCGCCAGGCCTGAGGTTTGGAGGTGAGCCAAGGTCACTTCAATTTTTTAAAAAGGGATCCTGGAGGGACCTGCAAATTGCAGGTGGCTTAGCTGAACATCTGTGCCGAGCAAACGGGAAGAAAGGAATCATCACAAAGATAAAATAAGGGGGGGGGGGGAAGTGTGGATTAAAATTTTATTNGGGGGGGGGGGGAATGTGTGGATTAAAATTTTATTCCCTTGTTAAGAGCTAAGAATCATAGCCAAAAGAATGTGGCAGTGAGGAATTTCACACACTTTGTGACTTTGGAACTGGCCTGGGTTGAGCCCAACCTTCTGGTTTCCAAGAACTTGGTGTTGATGTTGGCTGATCCCTGCAAGAACAGAGGCAACACAGAAATGCCAATAAGCTGATGGTACCTTCTATCATATGTGGTGGTTATGCCCCGAGATCAAGACCTATTGGACGAAAATTAAAAATTGGCTACAGGAAATTACAGGATAACAAATTGAACTTAACCAGAATTTTTCCTATTAGGAATAATTAAAGATCAATATCCCCCCAAAACCTATTATTCTACATATTCTAATAGCAGCCAGGATAGCATTAGCACAAATGTGGAAAACCCCCAACAGTCCTAAAGAGAATTTAGTTCAGCAAAAACTAATGCAATGTGCGGAAATGGACATGCTCATGTTAAAAATGAAAGAGAAGGAGAACTCAGAGTACTATTCAATCTGGCACAAATGGTATGAATGGGTAGAGAATAGATATAAGAAATAAGAAGAAGAGATTAATTGTAAGAGACCTTAAGAAAATGATGTGTAGATATGTAAAATAAATAGGTATATAAGATAGAACTAATTATAAAGGTAACAATTATTGGTGGATGCATATTAAATGTAGTAGGACTTATATGATTTATACTTGCAGATGTCAAAACGTTGCTGAAAATGTATGATTTGAATTGTATTAGTGGAAAACACAATAATTTTTTTTTAAATGAATGGAAGCAACACAAGGTGTGGGCAGTCACATTTTCAAAGTCCCCTCCATGGCCTGGAGACAGGTTGGTCACCTAGCCACCTGCTGTCTTGACTACTGCAATCTGCTCTTCGTGTCACTTCCCTTGGAAAAGTATCTGGAAGTTAGGCCCTTTCCTGGACCAATCCATGCTTCCACTCATCCACACCCTAGTCACCTCTTGCTGGACAACTCCAATGTGCTCTACAAGGGGCAGCCCTTGAAAAGTGTCCGGAAGCTTTGTACACCTGACACATCTCCTGCAGGAGGCTGCACAGGCTGGGAATTTGCTTCTGGGTGCAACTCAAGGGGTGAATTGAATGTGTCAGAGAATAATTTCACACACTGACTTTTTGCCAGCCTGTTAAACGCATCGTTCTGTGTTTAGGAACTGTTGTCAGAATGCCAGCCAATTCTTGTAAAAAATGCCAAGTTCCAGATTTGGCAATGGTGGGTAGCACACCACACACCCAATCTGTGCAGAAGACAAGCCCTTGCCTGGACTAACAAATCCCACTCCTGCTCCTCCACATCCTAGTCGCCTTCTCTCTTGACTACTGCAATGTCGTCTTTTTGGAGCTGCCCTTGAAAGTATCTGGAAGCTTCAATTGGCTGAAAATGCTGCAGAGCCCACATGGTTTTGTGCAAGCCTAGATTTGCACACATGTGTCACACCTCTTGCAGAATCTGCACTAGCTGAGAATTTGCTTCTGGATGCAACTCAAGGTGTGAGTCATCACCTTCAAAGCCACAACTGGGAGGGGGGGGGGGANCGGGGGGGGGGGGGGGGAAGGGGGCAAGTTCTTTGAAAGACCATCTTTTTCCAATCCCATCTATTGACCCACCAGAGCAGGGAGGTCCCTCTCTTTTAAGGAAGCCCTTGGATGGAACCAAGTGGGGCATTTTTCTGTGGAATATCATTTGGTGGAGATGAAATTATTTCCCTTCTCCCGATTCTTTTGCAAGGGCCTGAAGATATGGTTCTGCCAGTGTTCCTCCCATGGGGAATAAAAGAGGAGCAAAAGAGGAGTGAAAGGGGAGTGGGGTTTGCAGGAGACAATTAGTTCAATCCATTAGGGTGAAGATCTGTTCCTGACTTCTTGCCAAGTATTGTCTGCTACAGAGTGGCGTTTGGAGGACATCAGCCTGGCAGCTCTCCCAGCCTGATAAAGGTCTGTAGTTGTGGTCTATCTTGTTGGCCAAGACTTTGCTGGGGAGGAATTCACTGTAAACTTAATAAAAAGGGGTTTTATCGGGATGAGGAATTTGCTTCATGTTCTTGGGAAGCTTAGGTCAGAACACCCTGAGCTGCCAAGGGAGCAAACAAAACAACATGACTGAAGCTTTTTCACCCATATTGACAAGATGGGCTAAAACTAAGCATATCCCTCACCAGGAAATTGGCAAATATCAATCACTCCATCCAAATTGAAGGAAACTCCAAGATGTGGAAATCCTTTAGATGCACAATAAGGTCCCCCAACCTTGGACCCATCACCCAAACCCGATACCAGGATGACTGAAACATTAAAATTAAAACTCCTTTCTAAAAAGCTGTTACAGAAACAAAATGAATGTCTCTATTGTGAGACCCAAATGAGAGTTAACTATGAGTTACCATGAAGAAAGATAGGTGGCCAATAACTTTTTATAAATAAAAATAAAATGAACTCTAGGAGCACCTTTTGTTGACAAAGTCATGCTACCAATCCTTGGACAATGAAGAGTCAAGGACAGAGTTAAACTATCTTAATTGTTTTAAGAATGAGGGCTGACATGTTGAATTGACTGAAGAAGATGATAAGAGTTCACAACTTCCTCTCAGGTACTGTGGCATCTGGAGAATCTGCCTGCCACATTTTCCCCACCCCGGCAGGTAGTAATGTTAAAACTGAAGCAATTGAAGTACTGCACCCACAGAACTTAGGGGGACAACTCCTGAGGGGTCTTCAATGCCGAGAATTTGTTTCTGGATGCAACTCAAATTGGTGGGTGGTCCCCTTCAAAAGCCTTCTGTGGAGGTTAAAACTGAAGCAGTGGAAGTATTGCTGTTAACCATATTGTGTCATTGTGTTAACAATGAGAGAGTCCTTAACCTTTGACTCAATTGCTTTAAAAGTATGGAAAGTCTGTAAAGATAGAAGGTGCCATGTAAGTCGTTGTATTCCTATCCGCGTATAAATGAGGCCTTGGTTTTTAGTGTCATGGTTAAAGGAATTCTGAAATGCATTACAAAGGAAGTTTGTGGGCAACAACCCATTGAACATCTCAACCTTGGTCAAGAAGACCAAGTCCTTTGGAGCTCCATCCCCATCTCTTGAAAGGTGATGGGGTTTGGATGGGGAAGAGCAGATTCTGGCTGCACCCTAGCAAGACTGAATGACTGGCTTGAGAGGGAAAGACACTGCATCCTGGATCTTGTCCATCTTCTGAAATTGGAGGGATTGCATGTTCCTAGAACAACCTTGGCATAATCTGGACTTCTGGCTCTTCTTCAAAGATCAGCTGGGCCTAGGGTGGTCTTTGCACTGGGTCATCTTCTACACTAATTAAAACCACTAATTCATACCTTATCATTCATTCCTTAGTCACCTGGAATTTGCAAAGTACTATATTTTGGGCTGGTATAAGCAAGGACATCAACCTGGCAACCAAATTTAGGTTAGTCCCCTCTGTGTCCTCCCTGTGGCCTCGTCTGAGCTAGAGAAGGCTCCTGGGTATTTCTCAGACAACCACTGGAGTGCATAACACCAGACATGTCACTGGAAGGCAAAGCCACACAAAGTCTCACTAATTTCATGGAGAAGGCAATCAGGTTGGGAAGAGTTAGCCATAGAAGGAAACCAGGCCACCGAAGAACAGGGTGGAAATGGAAAAAGCAACTCACTTCTTCTTTATCCTCTGTCTTCTGAAACCTTAAAATGACTCCCAGAAGTGATGAGTTATTGGCAAGTGCCCTAGAGATAGAGAAGCAAGAGATGAAGGGGAAGATAGACGAAATATATAGTATAAGCACGAGCTATGCAAGATAACACAAGGTACCGAGTCTTTACGGGTTGAAACAATCTGGGTTTGAGTGGAACCAATATATTGTGAAAGAGTTAAACAATATAGGTTTTAAATCTGGTTTAGCAGATCCGTGTGTGTTTTAAAAGAGAAAATAATGGAANATAGGTTTTAAATCTGGTTTAGCAGATCCGTGTGTGTTTAAAAGAGAAAATAATGGAACGGTGTCATTATTGTTATTATTTACAGATGATATTGCTTTAATAACTAAGACTAATAATGAAGCTAATGAGATTATATCATTATTAGCCAAAAAGATAAAATTAAAGCATTTAGGAGAAATTAAAAAGTATCTAGGATTGACTATTACCAAAACAAAGAATGGTTTTAAGATATCTCAAGAAGATAAAATTNATTAACAAAACAAATAATGGTTTTAAGATATCTCAAGAAGATAAAATTTGCCAATTAATTAAAACGTTTAAAATGGGACTTTGATCATTAGTTTGGCAAACTTCCTGACTCATTGGAGTCTTTGCCAGTTTGCAAAGACTGATTGGTAGCTTATCATATATAAGCAATTGGTCAAGGCCAGATATCTTAAAACCATTTTTGTTTGTTAATTGTCAATCCTAGATATTTTTAATTTCACCTAAATGTTTTATTTTACTTTTTGGCTAATAATGATATAATCTCATTAGCTTCATTATTAGTCTTGTTATCAAAGCAATATCATCTGTAAATAATAACAATAATGACACCGTTCCATTATTTTCTCTTTTAAATACACACGGATCTGCTAAACCAGATTTAAAATCTATATTGTTTAACTCTTTCACAATATAGATTTTAGATTTATTATAGATTTCACAAAAGTTCCACTCAAACCCAGATTGTTTCAGTCCGTAAAGACTCTTTTTGAGTTTCCAACAATCATTACTATTTACGTTATTTTCTTTTATACCAATTGGTTTTCTTAAATATATAGTGTGCTGCAATGGTGCATGTAGATAAGCAGTTTCTACATCTAAATGGTTAATGACATAGTTTTTCTTAGCTGCCCACACTAATGCTGCTCTTAAAGATGTTGCTTTAAGGCTTGGTGCAAAAACTTCATCGTAATCAGATGCAGTTTGATTAAATCCTTGAGCTACTAACCTAGCTTTATGGGTAACAGTCCCATCATTTCCAGTTTTTATTTTAAATATCCATTTGCACCCAATGGATTTTTGTCCTGGAGGTAATTTGGCATCTTCATAAACTTTCATTACCTTTAATGAATTTAGTTCTTTTTGCATTGCCTTTTGCCAATTCTCCTGATCCTTTGCAGGATACATCTTGAGTTCATCTACATTAGTAGGAACTTTAGTTACTTGGCAAACTAGAGATTTGATACAAGAAATGTTGCAATGCAAATGTGATCACATTATATAGCTGAATTTAGGCAAAGAGAAATTCAAAAGAAGGTACATCATGTGAAAAACTATAGGAAAAACTACAGTAAGGTTTATAGAAAGCACAAGATATTTGTTGATATATAGACAGGATATCGTCACTGCAAAACTTCATTTTAATTGACACTGCTGTGCAGATATTTATAAGGGGTTGTATTAGTTACTTGAACTGGTATATAATTAAATGAAACTGAAAATTAAACATTCAGAATAGCTGTTAATTTTGTCTGGCATACATTTGCTTTGCATATTTAAATGATCATTGAAAACTTCACTAAGAGTTCATTTGAGTTAATATATATTTATATCATCGTCCTGACTAGAATTTGGGTCTCCCTGCTGCTAGTCCAGCATGTTAACCGCTAAACTCTATTAGTGTTTAATGCAGATGATATGGATATAAATATATATTAATTCAATTTAACTCTTAGTGGAGTTTTCAACGATCATTTAAATAGCTGTGCGAGGCATATGTATGCCAGGCGAAATTAAC
This sequence comes from Laticauda laticaudata, assembly GCA_004320025.1. NCBI lineage: Eukaryota > Metazoa > Chordata > Lepidosauria > Squamata > Elapidae > Laticauda > Laticauda laticaudata. The sequence goes on from BHFT01028462.1 coordinate 17,335, forward strand.
AGCTACTGTATTTTGAATGTTTAATTTTCAGTTTCACTTAATTATATACCAGTTCAAGTAATTAATATCATCCCTTATAAATATCTGCATAGCAGTGTTAATTAGAAGAAAAGGAAGTTTTGCAGTGATGAAATCCACAGCAGGGGAAATGAGCAAAATGAATGGTGAGCCAGAAATTAAGAAATGACAGTCACAACATTGCCACAAAAACAACTCTTTGCAAAGTGGAAATGAGTAGTTATTATTGTTGGTAGCATTTTTCCCCTCCTAAGATTGTAATGTGTCATCTAAATTGAATGAGGCTCTTGTTGGGCCAACATAGCCAAATTTATTTATTTACTTACTTATTAAATTTATGTGCCGCCCAATTGTCCAAAGATGATTTTGGGTTGCAGCATGGGTAACCCTTCATCTTAATGCTTGGCCATCCTATGCTTGTTAATCAACTTTTCCACAAAATCGGCAAGGTGATCTGGAACTGTTATTCCACTGTTGGGCAACAATTGCAAATGGCTGTTTGTCAAAGAGCTGAGTCTATATAGCCTCAGGCGGGAGTTTCCAGAGAATGGATGCTTTTATAAAATGTAGAACGAGCTTTATATTCAACACTGTGATACATAGCAACGCTAATTTTAAATAGCACAAATAGGCTATGATTGTCCATGTCATAGTTTGAGCTTCATCCATTTTCTGCGAGTAAAACACTTGCTGTGTTAAGTTTCAAGTCCAGAGCCATAAAGAAGTAGCAGTACTCCCACTTTTCCTCCAAACAGCTTAAATAGCACCCTCTGTTCCCAGTTTTCTCATTCCCTTGGACTGGATATTGATTTAAACATGGTTTCCTGAGTTCTAGTTCGAAACCATTATCTCTATTCCCCCACACACTATCAGATAGTCACCCTCAGCTTGCTGCCCTAACAAACTCAACTATCTGGATAATGCATCTCAGGATAGGGAATTGGAAAGAGGCGCTAGGTTAATGAGACAAAATTAACAGCTGTGACTTCACTGCAAGACCTTGCTGCTAGTGTTATATCTCTGTTAAAGGGTTCCTGAGATAGGTGAGGGGCTCTTCCTCCTCATTTATAACAATTGGAAAACTTTCTTTGAAGCTGATGCGTTTGGATGCTGCTGTTTTTGCCCAATGAATGTCATGATAAGAGGAAGTAGCAAGGGCCGAAGAAATTTTTAAAAACCAACTCTGTGAAGATGTATCATTGAGGAGTCCTTGGTGCTCTCTGAGCTTGGTTGTTTTTTTGCAGACGTTTCATTTCCCAAACTAGCACTGATGACATTACCTAGTTTGGGTAGTGAAACATTTGCAAGAAAACAACAAAGCTCAGGGTGAATATACAATAGAATAGAATTCTTTATTGGCCAAGTGTGATTGGACACACAAACAATTTGTCTTGGTGCAAATGCTCTCTCTACATAAAAGAAAAGATATATTTGTCAAGGGAATCATAAGGTACCAAGCACCGCTCATTTCAACTCTGAGCTTCAAATATTTTCCTTTAGAAGGGTCATCCTTGGACAAAAGAATTCCCACATAGTGCATATGGCTGAAAGATAATGGTGCCAAGGAGGATTGCGTGGAGAGAAGAGGGGTGGGCAGTGGAGGCAGATCAGAGCTTTCACTCTGCTCAAATGGTCAATATTCTCACTATAAATCATTCTGACATCTGGAAATGCAGAAACAGTGTTCGAAGGAGAGGAAAGTCAGCGCAGAAGGGGAGGAGAGACCCAACCTGCCATTTCTCTTCTCTACATTCTAACTACCTGGTTTGAGCTGCACTGGTTTTCAGTATTTTGAAAGGAGAGGCCATAGGACACTGCTGAGAGATGAGTGGGAAATGGATGTTACTGGCTTTTATCCACAGGTAAGAACATCCTTTTGGTAATGCTTCTAGTAGTTGGGCATAGCTCCCTGAACTTGTCTACTATCTTCCTCAGTTCATAACATTTAGATGAATTATGACTTGGACAAGATCTTGCATCCATGTTCTTCCCCAATGCAGGACGTTGTATGGATTTTAGAATGGAGAACTTCTTCAAAGCCAGAGGTCTCCAAACCTGGCAACTTTAATACTTGTGGACTTCAACTCTCAGAATTCTGGGAGTTGAAGTCCACAAATATTAAAGTTGCCAAGTTTGAAGACCTCTGTTCAAAGCTTTAATTCTGTGGCCTGCACAGAGCAATTTTAACATTGCACATTTTCTGGGTCTCTTTGCTAGATATGTGGGATCAATGTGTGGAATCAGGTTTCCAGGTGACCTTTAGCCTTGGTTAGGGTGATGGAAAATACAGCACGTGTGTCCACCACATCCTTTTCTCAGCTTTTATTCACAGTTGCTGAAAATCAGGGACATGATGGCTTGCTTGGGTGGGATATGAGACACAGCAGAATTATGATGTAAGCCTTAAGCCTAGTTGTTTTTCCTCCAATAAATGGATAAACTCACTTCCCAAACACAAGGAGGCAGAGTCAGCTTTGGATCTACCGAGACCCAGAAGTTGCAGTTGCTCCAAGAGTGGAAGTTTTTAAGAAGAGATTGGACAACTATTTGTCTGAAATGGTATCGGGTTTCCTGCTTGAGGAAAGAGTTGGACTAGAAGACCTCCAAGGTCCCTTCCAACTGTTACTCTGTGGCATATGGCAAAACCTCAATCCCTTGAAAACACTACTCTTTATGGTTTCATGCCTGAACCTCCATGATGAATCCCACTGTTATGCCATGAGCTGGTGGAGCAGATTGGAAAAAAGTACACTTGGAAGCAATTGGAGAAGGCCCACACTTAATACCTCCATCAGTAATACATTCCCTAATCATATAAGTTCAAAGATAACAATTTGAAAGTTCCCTCTCCACAAATACCGTAAAACATAGCGATAACAATGGGATTAAGAAACAAACTGCCAAGGGCAGTGTGCTGATTTCTAATGTATGGGCCATGGGATTTGGCAAATAGTTGCCACTGAAAACCCAGTTGGAATTAAATGGCCACAGGAGGTAGTGTGTGTGTCTCTGTACACAATGACCTCTAGAGGAAGCCATGAAAGCTCAGGATCATGGGAATGTTTGTTCTGCATATCTAGAGAGCCAAAGTATGGTGAAAAAGAATGGTTCAATATGGTAGATTTTCAAACATCCGGCCTTTCCTCAAATTCTTAAATACGGACTATACAGGTCTGACTAGTAAGCCAGAAATATCTATGGGCAAAGACCTGTGTGAATTCCACTGAAGGAGAACAGATTGTAAATTTAATAATAAGTAAGGTCACATTTATACAGTAATATAAGAACTGCTAAGATATCTATAGCTCTCTCCCAAATGTTACCCACAGCTTCCACCAAATTAGAATTTTGCATTAAAAAGAATTTAAAAGTTGAAAATGGGTGAAATGTTGAGACCACCAAATTCTAGCAATTGTTGAGCCCCAAAATCTTATAAAAATCTCAGATAACTGCCAAAGCATGTGGTTCTATAAGATTTTTGTCATTCTTGCACAAAATCTTCTAAGGCAGGGGTCCCCAACCACCGGGCCCCGAACCGGTACTGGTCCGTGGATCATTTTGTACCGGGCCACAAAGAATGAATAAAATATAATATATATATAAAAATATGTTTTTGCTTCCAGGTGTCTTCTTTTGAAGGACAACCATTTCCGCCCTCGCCTAACTTCTGTGCTAACTTCCACGCTAACTTCCTTGCCTAACTTCACGGACTGCATTGCTAAAGCTAAGAAGCCCTTTACTATTGGGGAATAATTGATTTTGCCGGTTCGTGAAAAAGTGTTTCTGCATGAAACCAATCCCTGGTACAAAAAAGGTTGGGGACCACTGTTCTAAGGTCTAGTTTTGGTAAAATTCGGTGAAAAATTCAGCTTGGTGGTTGGTTGGTTGATGTTAATGATAGACGTGATCTTAAGAGTATGAGAAGCTGTGACAGCCATGTATATCATAGCCTCAGAGAACTATGAAATCATACTACTCTTTCTGTTGTAATGAAATATAACAACTTCTAATGTAAAAGGTGATAGCAAAGGAGTCCACTGACACAAGGAAAAGGAAGGAGCCATAAGTTCCTTAGTCCAATTGCTTTATTACTTTAAATATTCTGCAGACAAAGAGTGGGTGCTCTAAAGCATATTCCTTGCTATTTTCCCCTGCTCATGTGAACTTAACCGACTTCTCTCTCTCTCTCTCTCCCTCCCTCCCTCTCCGTCCTTCCCTCCACTCCTCCCTCTCTTTTTTACAACTGTGATTCTAATTTACAGCATACAATTGTGTTTCCAACTTGGCAACATATGTTATAATGAAATAATTTCTGCCTATACAGAACATCAGATACAATCACCTAGATAGAGAAAATTATTGGGAAATATTTGGATAGGTAAGACACAAGGATTGAACTATTGATTGAATTGGTTCGATATGGCAATCCTAATTTTTTGTTTTTGTTTTAGTCTCATACATCATGGGACTATGGCACTTTGCACACTTTTTAATTACTAAGGCCATAATGTTAGTTTAAATACCCCCAATATTCCCGACCTCAAACATGAATTTTAAAGATTATTGTAAATCCTTAATAAAAATGACAAAGAGAACTCAAGGTATATATAACAATATAAGAAATTTTTAGAGATATTTAAGGTACTAATTTGGCAAAACATTTTTTGTATATTATTTATGGCCCTGTCCATGGTGCTGAAACTCCAGCTTATTTTATAGGAAGAAAGAGGCTGCCAAGCTCCTGAGCAAAATTCAAATATTTCTCCATGAATGATAATCTCACTGGTATGATAATTGAGTGGAGAGATGCATCATTAATCATTCAGATTATAATATAAATGCTTTAAATGCTGGTATTGTGCAGGGTTTTCTAGGTACCAGTTGTGATTGGTTGGATTCAGATAAGAGCCTCCATGCAGTTGATCTTGGAATTTTACTGTTGAAGACAGACATTTTTTTAATCCATTCACCTCATGCTTTTTAGCATGCTTAGGAATTATTGAACAGTTGAATTGCAATGAACAGAGGGATATCTACCTGAAAGGTGGGATGTATTGAAAGAAGCAAATGCAAAAGAGTGCAACCCAACTCTGTAAATGTGTTGTAAAATCCTTCTTTCTTTGAAGCATTTCACCTTTGTAAGCCCTCTGGTCTGCTATTTTGTATTTTTACATAGATGGGAGTCTTGCTGATTCCTAAAGGCTATGAATCAGGTCCTGGATACCTGAAAAATTGTGTATGCATACTTCCAATTGGTGGCATAAATTATACAGTGGATCAAATGATGCAAGTATTGTTTGCTGGATAGTCCTTCATAATCCTAAGTGCACTTGCCTGAAAGTTAGCTCACTTCATAGGAAGTACATTGAAGACTAGTCATATGAAATATGACATTGTTTCTATTTTATAAATCTAATCAATGAACTTAGCAAAATGCAGTTTGTTTATTTATATGGGGAGCATTCCTCTCCCCTATATGCTGATAATTGAAAACACAAATGACTATACTTGGTGAAGAGATCTGCATTTCTTGCTTTTTAACTGCCTTTCATATGCCACCTCTCCATATCATGAGGAAAAATATGCAATGTTAACCAACATATTAAAAAGCCCCCTGCACGTCTGTATATTCCCAGATGTGCACATTTCACAATTCTCTCCTTCCACTGCATTGTTTCCACATCTGTTCCCTGGCCATGTGACTAAACATAGCACGTGTTCTGATGCTTGTATCTTAAAGTATCTTTTAATACCGGCAAGTAGCATATTTTGGCAAATTTACTCCATGACTCATCCTTACATCAGTTTCTTAAAAGGGGAATGACATCATGTAATTAATACCCATATACAGACAAATTGAGATGGACTTCATTTACACAAATTCTAATGGGAAATAGAATGATCTCAATGAGTATTACCTGCTGGTGTTTACAATGAGAAGAAGTCATTCACTTACAGAAAGACTAAGGAGGTTGGCAATAAAGCACCACTCCTGCTGTGTAGACTGGCACCTGATATGAAAATAAGACGAAGGAATCACTTCTGGCAAAAACGTGATATTAATGAAATATCAGATTGGGTAGCTAGAGTTCAACTCTGTTGCTGATTAACCTCAAGAAGAGGTATAATGGTGAAGCTTATGGAAACAGTTTGCATGATCTGAAGAAGCTTCTTGGATGAAAAGTGGAATGTCTTCAAGGAACAGCGAAGGATGTCCAGCTGCCTCTTTAAAAAAAAAAATCACCATTGGGACAGATTGCATGTCTCATTCAAGACAATAACATTCATTGGTTCAAAAGAAAGAGTGATTTTCTCAATATCCACGTGTAGTGGAGAAGAGGGTATGTAAAGAGCATGCTCTCATAGAACCAGTAGTAAAAAAGGGTGAATCCCACCACTGCCATACATGCTGTATACATAACACACATACACATATGCTATGTACATACATAAATATATACCTGCTCCCATAAACACAGAGATAGAGAGGGAGAGAGAGATAGAGATAGAGATATAGAGATGTAGATACAGATATATAGATATTATTCACTATCCATTTTGAATACATAGTGGAAAGAGGAAACTTTAACATCATCAGCACTGGCAAAATGCTCTCAATTGCAAAAGTTGCCCTTACTTGGAACAGTTCATATCCTGCAATTATACCTTTAACGCGATAAAACAATAATATCTGCTTATCCCAGGTCCTTGAGGATGACTCAATAGATGGACAAAAATACCAAATGCGATCTAAGTATCTGGCTGACTGTGTGACCAACCAAAATAATGACGTAATCAAACTCTCCTTCCTGAATGTTTTCCCAGTTTTGAATTAATTTCTGCTCACCCTGAAATTAATTCAATTTCATGATGGTCCATAAAACCATCACAATGGAAGGCTTACTAAGTTGTATCACTCAGGTCAATCAGGGACACTTACATATATTTGAGGAGAAGGGATTTCTGAGCTTTGCAAAGCGTTCATCTGAGAAACTCAAAACAGCAAGCAGAAAAATCCCAAGGAAAGCCATAATAAAGGCTTCAACAAATCGCCCACCTCAATGCTTTGAATACAATGCCCTTGATGAATCAATACCTTACTGTTTCCCCCTTTTTAAGGGAATTGCAAGTTTACTGTCTATCTTCCTTGTTAAGATAGCTAACAGTAAATCCACCTTCAAGCGGAGGTCAGTTCCTGGGGACCTGAGGAATAGGTCCACATTTGTTACTCACAGTTTTATACCATTGTGGGAGTGATTTGCCATTAGTTTCTTCTGGAATATTTTCTGAGTTTCATTTTAGCCTAAACTCCCAGGATTCCCTAGTAGTTTCCCATCTAAATAGCAACCAGGGCTGACTATGCTTAGCTTCCAACCCAGACAGACAGCTACTGCCACCTGCTGAAGCATGTACAGTTTTAAATAGAACACTTCCCTCCTCCTCTTTTCCATTTGGCTGTCATCGAAAAGATGGTTAATTAATCTAACCATCTATGTAAAAGATGTAAAAATGCAGTACAAATTCTAGAAATTGACTGAAATTATGACTGATTACATATGTACAAGAGGACACAAAAGAGGCAAAACAAATCCAATGAAAAATATAAATTGCTCAAGAAACAGAATAAGAATACTTGAGAATACAAGCAAAGTGAAACGTTTAATTCTAATCACTCTAATCTAGTGATTGGAACAATAGGCATGTGTTTTGTGATATAAATGGTATTAATGTCCATAAGTATCAAATATTTGTCGCATAGCAAAACTTTCTTTCAACAGCATGTAATTTATATTTTGCAGAGGTTGGGGAAAGAAGTAACAGACATTGTTTTCCTAAGATGAAAATAGTGACAGCATAATCAAAATGGTGATTTTTAAAAAAAACAAACATTACATTTATTACAGCCATCATTCCAATAAACTCTGGGCAGCTTACAACATTGTTAAAAGCATGAAACAAAATGGAATAGCCTGACTAAAGGAGCCATAACAATAAAAACATGAGAGAAGCTCCATGGAGACTTTGCCCCAGGCACGGTAACAAATGAGCTAGTGTTTCTTTCTGAATGGAAGATGAACATGAATCTGTTAAATGCTTGTAATTTCTCAAAAAAAATATTTCCTGTTGATTGATCCAAATGCTACCGTAGAGTAGATGTCCTATTTTCAAATTTCATCCAAATAAGAAATTTAGCTATTGTTCTGCTCATCACAATTTGGAAAAATGAATGTTTGATGTTTTCCAATAACCCTAATGGCCTGCAGAATGAATGGACACTATCCTATTGCCTTCCAAATTTCTTTAGTCTTTTAGGTTCATTTTTTTAAAAAAATCCTTCCAATGCAAGTGGTCAAATCCTTGTACCAGAGAGTCAGCAGTATCTATTCTCACCATCTAAGCCATCAAACCCGATTACATTGAGGGCTGCATCAGGGTTCTGTTTGACCTCAGGGGACTGGGGTGAGCCTGGCCAGGGTGGGCATGGCCAGCGTGACATCACTCGTGTCAGGGGCACCCCTCCCAGGCTCAGTTTTTGGCTGTGACAGCCTCCTGCAGCACTCTCCCAGCGAAAATGGAGCTCTCCCGAGCTCCATTTTCTGTGACAGAGTGTTGAAGGAGGCCGTCACAGCCAAAAACAGAGTTTGGGGGGGGGGTGTTTTACAAGTGATGTCGAATTGGCACAAGTGACATCGAGCTGGCAGAGACACCATGGGACAGTCCTTTGCTGTTTCCAGGGTGGCCCTGTAGGCCAGATCTAAGTACCCCATGGGCCAGATCCAAGGGTGGGATTCTACCAGTTTGCACCTATTCACTAGAATCAGTTGTTAACATTCTAAGCAGTTTGGAGAACCGATTGTTAGAAGAAATGACTGACCTAATCCTGTAAGGAAGGCAGGAAGGAAACATTCTGGGGTTGCTTACAGAAACTGCATTTCCATTAACCCTTATTACATTCTTGGCAGGACTAGGCTTCCTGTCTCAGGAACTTCTCCGGAGTTTTTTTCCCCTCCTTTGCTGGTATTTTGCTTGTGTGGAGTGATCATTCAAAGTTACAGTGGCACTGAAAAAAGTGACTTATGACCCTTTTTCACACTTATGGCTGTTGCAGCATCCCCACAGTCATGAGAGGCCAGGCGAGGAGATGCATTCCTCAATGTGAGTGATATTGAGTTGGCCACACCCAGCCAATAACATGACCACCAAGCCATGTCCACCCAGTCACATGACCACCAAGCCACGCCTACCACCTAAGCCATGCCCACAGAACTGGCTGTTAAAATTTTTGAATCCCACCCCGAGCCAGATCCAGCCCACAGGCCTTTGGGTTTGAAACCCCTGATCTAAGCCAGACTCCTGCTCCATGAGCAGGAGTTTGTTTGCTCCATGAGTTTGTTTGCTGAAACAAACTCAACAGCCAGTTTTTTCTTATTCCTCGGAAAGTCCCTGCAGTTCCAAATGGTCACCTGTATTCTACATGCCTTCCTTAAGGTTTGTTTGCTTTTTACCTTTGCATTAACTTGTTCTGCCTTCTGAATACAGTAACTGCCTTCCGATTGACATTCAGCCAAGCTTTTATTCTGCAGTGAAGACCAAAACCAGGAGAACAGTCTTTCCATCACCTGCTCCAAATAATGTTAGCAAGCCCACCAGGCACTGGCCCTGTTTTCATGGAAATATTGGTTAAGAATTAATGAGCAAATGCCCATAAAAATCACTCAAAGTGAAGCAATCAGGCCTCTCTTCAGGAAGTTACAGGAATCTGAGTTTTACTTAAACTGCAACAGGCAGGAAAGAGAAATGATCAGAATATTTTTTGGATTGGACTGGAGAAAACAGGCTGAGCCTTAAGAAAAACATTCAGTTTTACAACTAAATATTACCTTTACAACTAATGAAGTTTGTGGCACAAAGATGGAAAAATACTGAAATAGCCACCACCAATGAATAGATTGTAAAGATGATGGAATGCGTGGAAATGACAAAACTGGTCTGTTTGATCAAGGATAAGATAAGCACTTTTATTAAAGACCGGAAACCTCTCATGGACTTTTGCTGAAAATGGAAAACAACACACTGGTGATTTATGGATTTGCTGATTAAAAGGGGCTGGTTATGGGAAAAAGAAGAGAGTAATGATGCAACTTTAGTCAGGTAGGAGAGGAGGTAAGTTTGTTTGTAACTGCTATAAAGAACATTGGGATTTTTTTCTTTATAGATCTTTTCTATTTGTTTTTATTTTCCCACATTTTTCACTTCACTCTATACTCTTTCTTGTCTGTAGTCTCACTTTATATTATTGCATGTTTATCTTTTATCTCAGATTTGTTTTAAATAAGATTATGTTGCAAAAAACAGCTTGTGAGCAAGCAGCCAAATCCCAGCAACCTGGTCCTGCCCACAGTTTGCATAAATAATAACAAACAATGAATAGGCTTGCATAAAGTCAATTTGCTGGGAAAGTTTATAGCTTACCACTGGATCCTCTTGAAATAGTTGCTGGCTGAAATATACACGTAAGTGTCTCAGTGGTGGGATTAATTTTTTTTTACTACCTGTTCTGTAGGCTTGGTGGGCATGGCATGGCTTGGTGGGTGTGGCAGGGGACAGATACTGTAAAATCTCCATTCCCTCCCCATTCCCAGGGAAGGTTACCGCAAAATCCCCATTCCCTCCCCACCCCACTAACCTGCTTTCCAGCTCTGTTCTCCTGTGCAGGGCAACAAAAGAAGACCCAGCCAATCAGGTGAGACTCGGGAGGCAGAGAATAGATGGGGGCGGGGCCAGTCAGAGGTGGGAATTCTCCGAACTCCTCAAAATTTCTGCTCCCGGTTCTCCAGAACTGGTCTCAGAACCTGCTGAATACCACCCAGTCTACCGACTGCATTACATCAATGTCCCATGTCTAACGTCTCTTCAGGATTTCATCTTTCCTTGTGGAAAAAATCTTGCCTCTTGCTCCTTACCACTAAACTGCAAATTGTTGAGCAGAGAAATGGAGGTCAGCAGATAGATGGGAAAATAATTCACTACATGCAACTTAAACAAGTCCTTTGAACTGAAAAGCTGCACTAATATTAAACATAGCGCTCAATGTTGCCATGCACTAGAATGGAAGGCATCTACTTCAGGGTGGCATGCTGAAAGTTGGAACAAGTTTTTTTGGAGCCTGAGATGAAGCAGAAGAATGGCTTTGGGGCTTCACTTTAACCAAGAGTGTCCTGGCTGGACATCATATTTTGAACATCTGCAAGCCTCAAGCTTTCTGTCACTCTGTCCCCATTTGTTTATTTCATCAAATTTCTAGGCCATCCAATTCCAGAACGGCTTTGGAAATTCAGTATTTTGGAAAACGGGAAATGTTCTTGGCTGTGAATGGTATTAGTCAGAGGTTGCCAAAACCTGGAGTTATCTCTTTCATAATGCACTGCTTGTATAAAGCAGAAAAATATTGTTTAAAGATTAACTCGTACAAAAATAATGTAGTTTGGGGACATTTTTTTTCAATTCCTGAAATGACAAGAATTATATTTAAAGATTTAATATGTTCTGCGTATGTCCCTCTCTTTTTAAATATTCTAACAAAATAAAAAACTAAAAATAATTGTTCCCATTAAATGTAAGTTTTACCAATTATTAATAATTAAATATTTACAGTTGCTCCTATTTTAATAGATCTCAGGATGGAACACAATCTATAAAAGCAATAAAGCAACCAAATCACATTTAAAATACAGAAAATACGGGTTGCTGCATAGATAGGGATACCTTGGTTCTTATGGTTAATTTGTCCTGGGAAGGAAGCACAAGAGTACCAAAAATGATGAGTAACAAACATTTTTTTTCCATAAGGATAATGTGGTGAGTCACAGGATAGCCAACACTAACAAGTTCTAGCTTGTGTGTTGAGTACCAAACAAACAGTGACTACCAGGACAAAATTTTTACAACAAAATGCACTGAGTACCAAATTCGACGAGCTTCAAAGCAGTTGAGTACCAAGGTACCACTGACCATCTTATGCAGCTTCTGCTATTTTGTAGAAACTTCAGCATTACATTCCCATAAATCTTATGGATATTTTTTGGGGTTGGAGGAAAGTAAGGCCCTGAGGAAATTATTTTGATCATTTCAAATTTGGGAATTTTGCCTGAACTACATTTTTCCCATGCCGTCCATGTAGAGGCTTGCTGTTCACCTCAAGGGTATGTGTAGAAGTCATATCCGGCGGGGAGTGGCAGTTATAAAGGTAGAAGTTACCTGGGGCAGACCAAGATAGAACACTTGCCAGATATATCCCAACCCAGGGCTATTCACAAGGTTGCCAACACTATCTGCATAACTATGACTCTCTATAACATAGGAAACTCTTCTGGAGAATCCACATTTTAATTGAATGAGTACTCCAGGGTAAGCCCGAGACTTACCCCACATCTTCAGATCTTCTGGTAGCCCCTGCCAAATCTCAGGATTAACCGCTCTTAAACATCAGAGCCAAGCTGTGTTGGCCTTCACACTCAGAGGAGTCAGCAAATTGCTTCACCTCTTTCCTCAAGCAATAGAGTCTTACCATAATACCCATCCTTCCTTCCTTCCTTCCTTCCTTCCTTCCTTCCTTCCTTCCTTCCTTCCTTCCTTCCTTCCTTCCTTCTTTCCTTTCCTTCTTTGTGAAGACACACATTGGCAAACACTTTCTTTTCTTTTCTTTTCTTTTCTTTTCTTTCAACGGTATATCTGTAAACCAGTGGTGGGATTCAATTTTTTTTACTACAAGTTCTGTGGGCATAGCTTGGTGGACGTGGCAGGGGAAGGATATTGCAAAATCCTCATTCCCTCCCCACCCCACTAACCTGCTTTCCAGCTCCGTTCTCCTGTGCAGGGCAACCAAAGAAGACCCAGCTGATTAGCTGGGACTCAGGAGGCAGAGAATAGATGGGGGCAGGGCCAGTCAGAGGTGGGATTTGCCATTGCCGTGAACTACTCAAAATTTCCACTACCGGTTCTCCCAGAACTGATCAGAACCTGCTGAATACCACCTCTGCTGTAAACTGTTAGTAGATCCTGGTCTCTCGCTCTCAAGAGTACCCTGTAATTTGGCATCACCACCTTACCTGCTAGCTTCACCAGCATCACGAAAGCCTTCCGAAGACACCACAACCAGGAAACCTTTGCTGGAACAGGAACAGAAAATGCCTTTTACCCTAATATAGACGAAAAAGTCCTGTGCCACCTAGAAGCAGAGCTGTGCAATAACATCACAAGCAAAGCAGGGAGTAAAAAAAAATCATCCTCATCCTTAAATCCTGAAGATACTTATATAGTTGCTGCAGTTGCTAATATACACATGAACTGCACCTCCTATGCTAATATATGAGACAACTTGGAGCTCTTTAGAAGTTTTGGACCACAATTAAGTCCATTAATTGTGGAGCTGATGCTGATGGGAACTGAAGTCCAGTCATTCAAGTTTCCTTCTCCTTCCCCAGATTTTATCGATAGTCTTTTAACTGGATCTGATGAGTTCAAATGCAAAGAAAAATGTCCAGCTTCAGCATTTCTCACTATTTCCAAGAGTACCTCTGAGCCTCCAAAACACTCAGAGATCACAGCTCAGGGTTCACCAGGAAGGATGGTAGAAATCATCGACATTTGGCATGCGATTTGACCATCAAGAAACAGCGTATGACTGGGCTCATCTTTATCAGGACTCATCCAGTCCCCACAACCTTTGTAGTTATATGGAAGATTCTTCAACATACTGCTTTCTGATAAAAATTTTGTGCCCATCTCACATCCTCCATAGCAGCCACATTACAGCTGCCAAATTCTCCCCTCAGTTTGTAATTCTTCACAGCATGTTTTACACATTTTGTCCATTGTCCAAAGATCCTAAGGAAGAGCTTACTGTCTGTTCAATTAACACTAAGGCAGTGGCTTTTGGACTATATGCTCCAGAACAGTGAAGAATGCCAGGTCTTTTACACAATTGCCTGCTTGAGCTGGATTCTCAGATCCTCTATTAACAACATAATGACCACAATGGGGCAGCCAGACATAACCACAGATCCACCAGGAGGCCAACTGGTCTTCTCTTCTCCAGCTAAAACTCTGTAGCTTGTCTTTTTTTTCCTCTGAGGAGGGTGGGGGGTATTATCTTTTCACTCCAAAGTCACAGACAGCAACTATTCACTTACTTTATGCCTATGGTACACAATGGCTACCTTATAAATAAGGATGATTGCTGAAGCTAGATCTAGATCAGGGATGTTCAATTCAATTCCATTGAGGGTCGCATCGGGATTGTGTTTGACCTTTAGGGGGGCAGGGTGGGCATGGCCAGCTTGATGTCACTCGTGTTGGGGACACCTGTGGTGGCCCAGGCAGGGCCAGGGGGGATCCATTGTCTACAGCAGAGGAAGGCGAGACCAGGGAGAGCTTTGTTTTTAGGCTGTGTTTTTGACTGGGATGGCCTCCTGCAGCCCATTGCCAGAGAAAACGGAGCTCCCGAGCTCCATTTTCGCTGGCAGAAGCACCTTGGGCTGGTCCTTCGCTATTTCCAGGGTGGCCCCATGGACCAGATCTAAACACCCCATAGGCTGGATCTGTCCCACAGGCCTTGAGTTTGACACCTCGGCTTTTAGATCTACATCTAGATAGCCACCCATAGTTTAATCACTCTAGTAAGTGCTCATAAATAATTTAATTTTATGCATAAATTTATTCATCATTCACACGGTGTGATTTTATAATAATTCCATGCTTTGGTGTTTTATATTTACACATTTGGTATGTTGTCCAAAAGGTGCTTTTTTCAAAAGGCAAATGGACTTTGTTTTTCCTTGAAGATGTTTTGAAAAATAAACTCCAGTTGCCTTTTTGGAGAAAAACACCTTTTTGGGACAATCATGATTCTGGATGACTGTGGATCTCCATAGATATTTTGTATGTTGTTTCTGTGAATTTTTATGCACTAAAGCTATGTTCTATCGTGCTATATGAAATAATAATAATAATAATAATAATAATAATAATAATAATAATAATAATAATAATAATAATAATAGAAGCTGTGGCTTTCCTTTGAAGCACCCAATTAAAAATGAATTTCTGAATAATCTGATAATCGGGAGAGGGAGGCTTATTAGAGCCAAAGATAATATCTGTGGCACATTGGTAACCACAGAAGGCAAATGCTGGGACTGAACTGCCTATGAAAGTTATAACATGATATACTCTCAGGATATATCAAAGCAGTGGTGGGATTCAAAAATTTTACTACTGTTCTGTGGGCATGGCTTGGTGGACGTGGTATGGTTTGGTGGCATGGCAGGAGAAGGATATACTGCAAAATCTCAATTCCCTCCCCATGCCACTAACCTGCTTTCCAGTCCCTTCTCCTGTGCTGGGCACAAAAGAAGACTCAGCTATCATCTGGCACTCGGAGGCAGAGAATAGATGGGGTGGGGCCAGTCAGAGGTGGGATTTGCCAGTTCTCCCAACTGACTCAAAATTTCTGCTCCTGGTTCTCCAGAACTGGTCAGGACCTGCTGAATACCACCTCTGGACTATAGGCATCCATTGGTCTACCTATGGATGCATTTTTTTTCCAGATTTTTTTAAATTTTCAATATAAACATACCTATTTTATGAACATTGCAGTAACTGGGTTAAATGTTTTTAAGCAACAATAACAATAATAATACAAATAGGTATATGTAGTTCTAATCTTCCAACTTCCACAACTTCAACAGGGCTAATCTCTTTTCATAATCCATTCCTCATTTTCCCATTAATTCATTTAAATATTATTGCACAAAGCAAATGGAGATTTCTAGAAGGAAGAAATCATTTTCATCAAGAAAATCACTCACTCACACACACACAAAATTATGGAAGATCCAAACAGGGACTTCCTGCATTCAGGTAGTCCTCAGTTTACAATAGTTCATTTAGTGACAGTCGGAAGTTACAATAGTACTGAAAAAAGTAACTTTTGACCATTTTTCACACCTAGGATGATTATTATTACCTTTATTGTCAGAGTACAACATGTATACAATGATATTGGCTATGGTCATGTGATCAAAATTCAGATGCTTGGTAACAGGTTTATGTTTATGTCATAAATATGCAGTCAAGAAAAGTCAGTAAGGAATCCAGATTCATTTAACAATCATGTTTCTAACTTAACTGTGGCAAGAAAGGTTGTAAAATGAGGCAAAATTTACTTAAAAACTGTCTCGCTTAGCCGCAGAAATTTTGGGCTCAGTTGGGGTCACAAGTCAAGGACTATCTGTATTCAGTTTGACCTCGGAAGACTCTTTAAAGCAGGAGTCCGGTATAAGGCAACCTTCAAAGAACCTTCAAGAGACAAGAACAAAGCCTCCAGTCAGGTAAATTATTCTTACATTCTTTCAAAGGAGGCTCTGCATTTCCATATGAAGAAATTTAGACAGTACATTTTCAAGCCAGGTTTAAATTAATTGATCCTGTGTGTCTGGTCTTGTGTCTCTAAGATTGAGCTCAGGAAGTTTGGGAAGAAATTTCTTCTTTGGCACTGATGGGCCGCCTCACATGCCTCACTAATTAAGTTGCTGTTCAATTACTCATAATTTGGTGATGGATGGCGGCGTGTGCAAACTGTATCAGCTGAAAAATGTGACATTTGATGCAATGTGGGCAAATACAGGCATGCTGGTTTGTCTAGTGCTCCTTAACCTTTACAGCTAGTCATACACTGTAAAATGGCTCTCTCCTAGTTTTGTCACCATCAAGAGGACTCTACTGTAAACAGCCGTTTTATACAGATTTTTTTTTAAAAAAAAAATTGGGACATGCTTAAATATACCAAGCACAAGACCTATTTTTACCTACAAAAAATCACCCTGTGAGGTAAATTGGATTGAGAAAAACCACATAAAAACAAATTCAATCACACTGTTATGGTCTTGAGTTGTTGTTTTTTTCCAGGAGGCCTCTGCTGCATTGCCTCTTGGATGTTTGCTGGCTGAATCCCAGTTGTTTGTGAGGATGACAGAGACAATCAAGAGCAACAGAGAAATTCAAACCCAGATGTGCAATATGAATATTTATCTTTGATAGTACTTCTGTACACTGTGATTGTGAGTGTCCTGTTCAATAAATCAGCATTTTCTCAGTCAAGTATCCCAAGTTCTGGATGGACTTCAGTATCCATTTCACTTTCCTAAAGAATGTTTTATTGAACTTCACAGGCTCAACAGTGGTGGGATTCAAACATTTTTACTACCGGTTCGGTGGGCATGGCTTGGTGGGCATGGCAGGGGAAGGACACTGTAAAATCCCCATTCCCTCCCCACTCCTGGGGGAAGATTACAGTAAAATCCCCATTCCCCACCCCCACCTCACTAACCTGCTTTCCAGCTCCATTCTCCTGTGCAAGCCAACAAAAGAAGACCCAGACGATCAGCTGGGACTCAGGAGGCAGAGAATAGATGGAGGTGGGGCTACTCAGAGGTGGGATTTGCTGGTTCTCTGAATTACTCAAAATTTCCACAACCAGTTCTCCTGCTTAATACCACCTCTGAGGTTCAAGTTCTTTTTGAGCTTCACTGTTTCTCTTATTTTATTGTTTGGTCCTTATTTGTTGCTTCTTGATTCTGGCTTCTAGAAGGCCCCCATCTTCCCCACTCCCCTTTTTCTTTCATGATTATGTTACCTTCATTTCCAGCACTTTGGAATTCCCTCCCTCAATCAGTTTGCTTCACTTCCTCATTGGCACCTTTTAAGAAAAGCCTGAAGACTTATTTTTACATTTTACCTTCCTTCCCCCACCCCAATAAAATCTGGGTTTGAATTGCTGACATCTGTCTTTGCTTTTTTTCTGATGATTTATGTATTATTTTATTCATGAGATTGCTCTCACTGCAATCTCTAATGGAACATAGGCAGTTTGCAGATACTAGTACTAATGAGACAAACATAGTAAATAATACAAAGTCATAGTAAATACAAAAGTTGCTTCAAATCATTAAAACTAATACTGGCACCAATACTCAGATTGATGTTCTAATGCCTTCTAGGAGAACTGGGTTTTTCCAACTTCTGGAGGCCCATGGGGTTGGATCGGTGGTGGGATTCAATTTTTTTACTACCGGTTCTGTGGGCGTGGCTTGGTGGGTGTGGCAGGGGAAGGATACTGAAAAATCTCCAGTCAGAGAGGGTATTTTCCAGTCCTCCAAACTACTCAAAATTTCCACTACCAGTTCTCCAGAATTGGTCAAAACCTGCTGAACCCCCCTCTGGGTTGGATGGTCCTCCAGGTTATTCCACAGGAAAGGAACTCGCACACAGAGGTCCCACCATAAGGACTCTTCTGCTTTGGGCTGATAAAGTATCCCCGGGAGAGGAATGGGGCAACTCTCCACAGCCAACTCACTGCAGGACAATTCAACAATTCAAGTTATTTAAAATAATTTAAAAATTATTTTATTTTTTATCATTCACATTTCATTTTGTCCCTCCTTTAGCAACTTTTCTTTAATGATTCTATTGCACTATTTCTTCAATATTAATGTAACTCTTGTCCCACGATGAGTTGTCCTGCAGCAAGTTGGCTGTGGCAAGTTGGCCATGGAGAGTTATTGTAGATTGGGAGACAGGAGGAAGAGTGATAGCCAAGGCAATGGTCAGATAAGAGATATCTCAGCTACAAAAGATGAAATGGGGATGGAGAAAGGAACTCAGAAGAGACCCTCCCCAGTAAAAGGATTGATGTTAGCCTATCCTGCTCCGGGTTTCAGCCACATACATGCACTCACTATTTCTCGAAAGATTATCAGTTTTACTTCAAGGCTGAAGAGTTAACAATGAAGCAAAGGAATGAAAGCAAAGCCTGCAAAGTTTGTTTTGATATAGGAGCACACAGAAGACTTGTTTAAAGTCACTCTGAGTTATAGAGCCAGGTTAAGGTTTGTCAGCCAGTCCAAAGCCAGAGGTTTAAGAGTAGAATCATGTATGTCATACACAAGCCAGAAGTCAGACAATCAGATGTTTCCAGCAAAGAGAGCTTGACTCAGAGCTGCTTCTTAAATAAGGCTGCAGCCAGCTGTCAGTAATCAGACCTGGAATTTGAGTCCCAAGTCTGGGTCATGACACAGACCATCTCAGCAGTCTACACAGCAAATAAGTCAATGAATACAATCACTACCTCTATGGTAAAGTTATTGTATAACCAAAGGATTGTACAAGCCTGAAAGCACTTCTCCCATCCCTTGTTTTTACTTTCCAGAAATCTAGAAAGGGTGAATCAAAATTTTTTATGCATGTCCCTGGGCCCTAATGATTTTCCTTGTTAATTTTTTTATTCTTTTATATGTTCTAGTCAACTCATGGTTGCAAACATACCTAACAGTCTTGCCTCCTCTTTTCCCCAGTGGTTGGGCTAGGAGACAGAGTCTGGCCCAAAGCCCCCCCCCCCCCGCCTAAGGTGGGACTTTTACTCACCGTCCTCTGGTTTCTAGCCCAGCACTTGAACCACTACCCTAAACTGGCTCTATGACAGCAAATTGATTCCATAGATCCATTCTTAAAATCGCATAGATGTTCCTGAATGGCAGGGGTCTTCAAACTCGACAGCTTTAAGACTTGTGGACTTCAACTCCCAGAATTCCTCCTCCAGTCATGTTAGCTCAGGATTTCTGGGAGTTGAAGTCCACAAGTTTTAAACTTGCCAAGTTTGAAGACCCTTGTTGTATGGTAATGGTTCTATCCCAGTATTTCCCCCCCTCAAAAGAATAAAAAAGGGGAGACTGTGGGTTCTGAAGAGAAAAAATGATGCTTGTTGTCTCATGGGTCCAGCTTCTACGGGATTAGTCAATCACTTTGTGAGAGTGTCCAAAACAGGCTCTCAAAATGCCAATTGAATACACAGAAGGTTGTGTGTGTGTGTGTGTGTGTATGGCAGTCAGAACTCCAAAAACAGGTCAAGTAGCTTTGGGGAGGTCAGTCATAAATTAAAACACTTGCTAAGCGATCAGCCATTAAGCAAGGACCACATGTATTTCGTTTGCCAGTCACATGGCCACATGGCCACGCCCACCCAGTCACATGGCCACTTGCCACCTCCACTTCAGTCACATGACCATATATAGCCATGACCACCAAGTAACATGACCACCTAGCCACGGCTGCCAACCAAGCCATGCCCATCAACTTAAGCCACGCCGACAGAACCAGTTGTTAAAAAAATTGCATCCCTCTCCTGCGCGAGTCCTTTAGAGTTGCCCAATTCTTAACTGAAAGTTCGTCTATATATCACTTTGCTTTCATTCTGCATAGTTTGGATTACACAGACCTAGAAGCCTTATTTTAAGAAGTCAGTCAATCTATGGCAGTTGGTCCTTACACACAGAATTGCACTGTACATAGAACTCTATTTTGTTCTCTTCATCAAACCTATACAGGAAAACAGGCAAATTATTTAAAAACACATGCCAAATTCAATTCTATTTAAATATTATAAGATTATATACAGTCCATCATATTAACCTGCAGGGCCATTTTTATGATTGCAAGCCATTTTAATTGGGCTTTCCTCCTGCCTTGATTTATATGCCAACACTTATGTGGCCTATTTAAACCTGATTTCATTGTAAAGAATCAATATGCAAAGTTGCTATTGCAGCTTCTTTTTCAGTTGGAAAGTCGTACAGTCCCTTCCCTGCTTTCTTGTCAGGAACAGTGGGCTATTTCCTTCCTAATAGGCTGCTGGGACGGGGCCTAGCTGAAGGAATCCTTCTGAGATGAAGTTTGCAATGATTCTTTATAGCTTTTGAAAGGCTTCGCATCTCAAATCCTATGAAAAAATCTGGGAAGAAAGTACCTCTGTGCTGGGTAGTTGAAGATGAGAAGATGTGTGCAAGTGCGTGTTGCTGCGCATTAGCTTCCAAAAGCAGCAGCTTATCTTTCATAACCGTATATACTGCCAATGTTCAGAAGCGTTGAGTCACTGCTCAAATTACCTTTCCGGGGTTCTAAAATTATGGGTTGCAAACGGTGAGCAAAGAAATACATCTTTCATTGTGTCAAAACTACAATGGTGGGAAAGGGGGTAGAACTCCATGTAAAAATGCTGCCGGCTTCTTCCCATCTCCTTGGGGCCTTTAGCATTTGGTATTTGTGGTTCCCAATGAGAAGCTCACCATTCAAGAAAGGAGACTTGGAGTAAGAGGCAGATGTCTGCCTGTCTGGCCCCAGGGATGAAAAAGAGGAAAAACCCAGGAATGGGATTCTACCTGTTCGGACCAGTTCTACAGAACTGCTTGCTATGATTCTGCACAGTTCAGAGAACCGGCAAATTGCGCCACTGACTCAGGCAGCAGATTGCAGAAAGGTAGATCTGTGAATGACTCTGTGATTCTGCAAGCAACTCAATCAGCCTGCCTGCTTTGCCGGATTTTGGGTAAAAGTTGCTCTTTTTAAAAAAATCAATAATTACATAAATATTGACAATATTTACATACAAGCCATGCCCACCCAGTCACAACCACCAAACCACAAATTAGGCCATGCCCACAGAACTGGTTGTTAAGAAATTTTAATCCCACCCCTGGTAACATCACATAGATAGCTTGTTACGGTTGATTAAAGTTTACCATAGAGACACAATTGGCTGTTTTGCCATTGAGGTTCAGTGGAAAGATTGAAAGGAATGGAAAAGCAGGCAGAAGAGAGAGTGGAGGGTGGTGGGAGAGAAGGAGAGCCAACATCCTACAATTTTCAAGGGCAGTGGATTATTTGTGCCCTATCCAATGAAACCTGGATTTCTAGGAGATTTCCATCTGAAGAAAGTAATTCAGGTTGTCTACTCCTCTCTTGGATATTCCCCATCATCCCTTCAGGTGGTATTATAGCATAGTTGGCTGGGGAATTCTGAGATTTGCAGTCTACAAGTTTTAAAGTTGCCAAGGTTGGACACCCTAATTTAAATGTTTTTAAAGGGGTGATTATCATTTCAAGCCTTTAACTGATTTACAATCAGTTTATCTAGCTTAGCTTCTCTCCAGAATAGTGGCAGTGGGTGCTTTCTTTGATTCTGAGCGTATATTGTGTTATAACCTTTGGAGAATCAGAATCGCACGATTCCATTAGTTGCAACTTTAAATGTGGAGCACGGGAGTAGATAATCACTGATTGGTCCTTCAACCCAATTTTGATTTATTTTGACCTTAAAGCACAGGCAGAGTCAGTATTGTATTTTTTAAAAAAACATAGTTCATTATTTAATTCAAAGGTAAAAATAAATATAGCACCAAATGGACTCGATCCATTATAATTACAGAAACAGCTTCAGTACAACCATTTCAAAATATAGAAAACCTTACTTCATTTTTAAAGATAAAGATTTTCTTTTTGACAGCTTCTGATACCAACATTTCTGGATTTATAAGTTAAAAGCTAGAAAAAATATAAATACATTGAGAAATGCATTAAATATTAAAAATTAGCACTGCAATAATAATAAGGCACTTAGATACATAATTGTTCCATTCTCAAAGTTCTAAATATGATACATCCACTCTGTTTTCACAGCAATAGAGAAGTTCTGATTGCAGCATGATGGCTTAGTGGTGAAGACGCTTGTCTCCCATTCAGAAGGTTGAGAGTTCAATCCTAGGTAGCAGATGTTTCTGTCCTAGGGCACAAAGATAGCTGCAAACTCCACATGGCATCAGGAAGGGCATCCAGCCAGTAAATGCTCAGTTCCATCCAGTCACTCCGACTCTACCCTGAACTAAGGGATTACAGTACAGGGTTGTAAAAGGGAGTTTTAGAGGAGTTCTGATTACAAATCCCAGGAAAGTCTTTTCATTCAAAACCCTGAGTTAAGGAAACCATACTCTATTGCCTTTTAGCGATTTGTGTTATCGTTGTGGCTGAGATTTGAAATGGGGTTTGGATTGTTTCTGTGGTCATTTTCAAAACCTAGATGGACACTTGGAAATATTCTTGGTGGAGGAGTCATTTTGAAGTCTCCATGTCCCAAAACTGCAAAGGGGATTTCTCTGGAGCTCACCTTGCTCGGCAACATGGGTCTTCTCCCTTTTTTTGTCCTTTCAAACTGACATCAAGAATTCAGACAAGTAGCTCCACTTGCAGCTATCAGATTCTACAGTATACAATAAGGCTACAGTAAGTGTTTTGTCTGATTTTTAACGACTCAGAAACTGCAAGTTGATGTCCTTGTCTGGCACAAGCAAGGTCCGTGTCATGGGGCTTACAATTTGTCCCTCCTCTTCAGGTTTCACTTTGAAATGCATCAGGATCTATTTTTTTAAAAAAGGGAGAGAAAGAAATATTTTAGCATTCTCTGAGACCAGACTAATTTTAACCCAGTAAGACAGTTCTCAATCTTAACATTATCCTCTCAAATTATAATATGAAGGTTAACTATTGCAGGGGAGTGGGGGGAGTGCATTTAGACAGGGCAGTAATAACCTGACTGATCCAAAATCCTCATGCAACTATTCCAACTTTTCCTCTTAGTGATATTTTTGCAGGAAAAAAAGGAGGGGGGGGTTAAATATGGAAAATAGTGAGCCAGATTTGCTTCAATAGTGAGATGGGTGACATATAAATAGAATAAGAAAGAAAGAAGAAAGAAGAGAGAGAGAAAGAGTGAAAAAAAGCAGAAGCAGAAGGAGGAGGAGGAGAAGAAGAAAAGGAGGAGGAGGAGGAAGAGGAGGAGGAGGAAGGAGAAGAAGAAGGAAAGAGAAAGAAAGAAAGAAAGAAAGAAAGAAAGAAAGAAAGAAAGAAAGAAAGAAAGAAAAAGAAAAGAAGAAAGAGAGGGTGGGAGGGAGGGAGGGAGGAAGGAAGGAGACAATGTTTTGCCACTGTGCCTTCCTCCACAAACAAAATTCCAGGTTTTCAACCATGCCATTTGTAGAGCAAAAACTTATCTGGAAAATAACATCACCATCAGTAAACCGTACCCTAGCCAGTGCCAGATATACTTCAAGCTCCGCAATACGTCGGCCAATGCAACTGCGTTTGCCAAAGCCAAAGGGAATGGAGGCATAGGGGTGGTGTGAAGCATTCTTGTGCAGCCATCGCTCAGGCTGGAATGAGTTGGGATCGGAGAAGTATGTCTCATCTCGAGAGGTAGCATAATGGCAAAGGGTTATCAGGGTCTAAAGAAAAGAGGAAGAGGGGAAAAACGAACCAACATGAGAAAAGCAATTCAGAAACCCATGTTCAGAAAGTCTACATGTTTCATTGCTCTACGTCCACTTCCCTATCCTTCTTGAAGTGTTAGTGTAGTTCCCATTTCTTGATCTAAACCTTCATTGGTCCCAAGTCTTCATTTTGCCTTTAAAACAATATTTCCATTGAGGAATCCTTTCCTTGAGTTCCAATCTAATAAGAATTCCTGTATGCTTATCCTAAAATATTTATACATTTCCAGAAACTTGGGGACAAAGAGTAACAGGTTTATTTTGGGCCTCCCTGGTGTCCTAGGGTGAATAGTTGTATTGATTTTACTCTTTCTTCCCATTTATTTTATTTCAGGGGTGTCAAACCCAAGGCCCACAGGCTGGATCTGGCCTGCAGAGTGCTTAGATCTGGCCCATGGTGCCACCCTGGAAGGACTGGCCTGCGGTGCCTTTGTCAGTGAAATTGGAGTGGCCCTCCTGAGCTCCATTTTGACTGGCAGAGCGCTCGGCCCATCACAAGCTCTCCCAACATGAGTGACATCAAGCTGGCCATGCTCACCTGGCCTCCTCGAGGTCAAACACAACCCTGATATGGCCCTTAATGAAATCAAGTTGGACACCTCTGTTATATGTTGTTATTTTTTTCTTCTTAGAAAGGACTTATAATTTTGTTGATATTAAAAATCAGTTGCACATTGGATATGAAAGGAGAGTTCCAGTAGCACATCATGGGCAGCTGGTAACACATGTGGTGGAGATCACATTGTGTCTAGATTATCAGCCTTGTCTTGTGTAGGTCCATAGCTTAACTCAGCAGTTGCTTTTAATTGTTGTATCCAAATGACACATGAATGGTTTGTGGCAATATACTGCAGACTAATAGTTACTCTCTGCTTTTTTTCTATTTCCATTTGCATCATCTCTGCTCTTGCTCACCTTCTTGGGGATCATATAGTCTCCCACTTGGATATCCCTGTCTGAGATGACACGCGCATTACCAGGAATCACTGGGTACAATCTGTAAAGAGCAAACAAAAGCAAATATTATTTTAAAGGAATCACAGATTTCACTGCTTGCCCAGCTGTCCAGATCTATAGATACTTAGCCCAAAGCATGTTGATAGAAATAAAGTTATACAGCTAGGAAGCTGAATTTGCATCCAGCCTCCAAATGGATGCTCCATGGCAAAAATCTAAGCAGGAAAGCTAAGCATCTACTAAGAGCCCTGGTGGCACAGTGATTAGAATGCAATATTGCAGGCTAATTCTGCTGACTGCCAGCAGTTCAATCCTGACCAGCTCAAGGTTGACTCAGCCTTCCATCCTTCCAAAGTCAGTAAAATGAGGACTCAGATTGTTGGGGGCAATAGGCTGACTTTGTAAACCACTTAGAGAAGGCTGTAAAGCACTGTAAAGTGGTATATAAGTCTAAGTGCAATTGCTATTGCTCCTGTGCCATGCCAAAGAAAAGCAAAGAGTTTTAGTAGATTTTAAAATCCATGTTGGTAGACTTAGTCCTTTACTTAAGACAGTTGTAAGTTGTAAATCATTGCAGTTGTTAAGTGGGTCACTTTGTGATTGGACCCAATTTTATAACATTTTTTGTAGTGGTTGTTAAGTGATCACCATGGTCATTAAGATGACCTGCTTTACCCAATGGGCATATTTTTGACCCAAACTGGAAGTAAAATCCCCAAAACCATCAAAAAATTGTGGCCATGTGAACACAGAACTCTGCAAACAGCCATAAAGGTGAACCCTTTTTGCAAAGTGTCCAAATGTGATATCATGACCATGGGGATATATGTGTGTTATGCCCATTATACTGTAATTTCAAAATAGGGTCACAAGTAGCTTGTGATGGGCCCATTGTAACTTAGAATGGTCACCAAGCAAACAGTGTAAGTCAACGACTATCAGTACATGGACAAATAAGTGATAAAACTTAGCATCTCTGAATGCCAAAGGCAGACAAGAATAGAAGGCTGATCTTAAAAGACATGTCTTATGATCAGTGCAGTGGGGAAAAAAAAGACAGGTGACCTTGAACTGCTACCATTCAGCTCTCTCCTGAAAAGCCCCCTAGCAGGCATCTGCGCAAAAAGAAACCTGAGCATTTTTTTAAGCTTCCCCCTTGCAAGATCAACATAGGACCAGAGGTGCTATCCAGCAGGTTCTGATCAGTTCTGGAGAACCGGGAGCAGAAATTTTGCGTAGTTCAGAGAACCGGCAAATCCCACCTCTGACTGGCTCTGCTCCCCAATCTATTCTCTGCCTCCCAAGTCCCAGCTGATTGGCTGGGTCTTCTTTTGTTGCCCTGCACAGGAGTACGGAGCTGGAAAGCAGGTTAGTGGGATGGGGAGGGAATGGGGATTTTACAATCTCCTTCCCCTGCCACACCCACCAAGCCACGTCCATAGAACCGGTAGTAAAAAAATTTGAATCCCACCACTGCCTCGGACGTTTCTGCGTTTCTCCACCTTCCACGTACCAGCTTCCCATTTGCTCCTGAAATAAGACTCACCTCAGGACTTCCTTCACCACGGCCTTCAGCAGAGGCATCTGAGCTACATCAGCAGCAGTTGGAATGAGACCCTCCTGCATCACGGTGGCAATTTCTTCATGGACGGCCGCTTGTATCTGAGGGTGACGGGACAGCTCATACAAACTCCAGGATAAGGTGCTTGAGATCTGCAGGGACAGAGAGAGAGAGATGGATTCAGAACCAGTCTAAGCAGTGCAGAGAATAATCCCCTTACGAGTCTGAAAGCATTGTTGTTGCTAAGTAGTAGGTACTATTTTTGTGCTAGCTGTCTAGGGCATTCTTCTTTTGTACAGCCAAAAAAACCTAAAAGCTAAGGATCGTGGATGGAATCCATGTCCTTTTATCAGATTATGCCAGATCAAGAGTGGATGGCATTCCACTGCATTCTAAACAGAGCTGAAGAATCCACAGTGCAAAAAACTATTTACAGCAAAAAAAAATTTAAAAGAAAGCTAAGTTTACATATTTTTAAACAACTTTACATATTTTAAAGCAGACTTCTTCAAATGCCTTGTGTGTGTATGTTAAACTACGTCCTTCACTAACTGGAAATGATGGGAAATGTAATCTAACACAATTGGAAAGTTACTGATTGGGGAAAGGTATCCTTGCTCTAAGCAAGGAAATAAATGTCAGGTTCAAGCAAAATCTCATTACACCTGCATCCTTGGCCTCCTCTAAAGAACAGTTACACAAAGGAAGGAATATGGTCCTCTTGACTTTAATCAAGAAAAGATTATTGTGGCCTGCAGACCTTTTGACTCCTCCCTTAAGAAGGTGAGATCATCCATCAAATCTCTTGTCCCCAATATCTATCAATGAATTAGTTTCAGCTGAAGTTGGATTGGACATGGCTTCCAAAGGTAGAGAGAAATAATGCTTGCAAGTGCAGAAAATATTCAATTTTACAGCATCCCCAAATGCTTACCGTGTCCACACCAGCCAGCAGAAGCTCAGTCACATTTCCATAGATGGATTTCATGGACAATTTTTCTTGTGCCAAATAATAAGTGAGGTATTTTCCTTCAACTTTCTCCCCCTGGATGATTCTTTCTGAAACTTCAGCCATCCGCTTATCGATGTGTCCTTTGGCTGGAAAAGAAATGGGCAAAAGATTATTCTTTGTCTCCCTGCTGGAGCCATCCAACAACATATTTAACAACCTTTGCGACATATCAGTCAGGTCTGAAAGTTTCTTGTTTCAAACAAAGCTTGAATATGTTTAATATGACCTTAGGCAAACAGGAGAACATCACCTTTTAAATAGGCCAGCCCTGGCTCTTTATAACATGGCAGCAAAAGGTATCTATCTGTTTGAGGTATTTATATACTATCCTTCAATCAAATCCTCAAAGTATTGCTATCTAGACTTTGCATTTGGGGAATTTCCTGAATAATCTGACTCTTAGAAGAAAGGAGAAGAAAATTGTAACAGAAAATGAAATGAGAAATAGCACATTTCTAGTTCTTACAAAGCCATTCTTCATAATAAATAACACAGAGGGCAATACTAATAAATCACATAAGAGCAGGAATCTTTCTCTCTCCCTCTCTCTCTCTCATCTATCTATCTATCCTGTCCTTTATTTATATCTATCATGTATCAATCATCTATCACCTGTCATCTATCAATCAACATCTATCATCTATATCTATCATCTATCTCTCACACACACATACACACATCTATCTATCCTGTCTTATCTACATCTATCATCTGTTTGTCCTATCTATCTATCTATCTATCTATCTATCTATCTATCTATCTATCTATCTATCTATCTATCTATCTATCTATCTATCTATCTATCTATCTATCTATCTAATCTATCATCTATCTCTCTCTAATCTCTCTCTCTCTCACACACACATACACCTATCTATCATCTCTCTATTTATAACATTTATATAGCCACCCATTTTTCAGCCAATTGTGGGCTGCTCCCAATCAAAGATTAGTTAAAATTACTTAAAGTAAGAAAGTTTCGTGGTGCAAACACTCACCAAACTCAAACATATAGTCCCAAGATTCACAGAACTTCTGCCACGGCTTCGGAAAGATTTGGTGCAAAAATTTGGGCATGGCCATGGTGAGCAGAGTCATGACAAACATGGTGTTGATGGAGCTAATGAACTTCTCTGTTTCTTCTGGAACTTTGGGTTCCAGGCAGCCAATGCGGGATTCAAAGAGGACCGAAGAAATACCTAGGGAAAGGAATGAAAGGAATGGTCACTTCAATCATTACAGCAGAAACTTTCTCCATCAAACCTCATCCCTTAGTATCAGGGTTTTGTTTTGCTTCATTTTAACAAGCACTGGCCATACACTTTCAAATCTTTCTCTGCAACCACCAGGGTTTTAAAATTTTAATTGAAGAATTAAATTTAAATGTTGAAGTTGGAGGTTTTCACTTTGCTGAATACAACATAAGTTGCCATTTTTTAAATGCCTGAAATCCTGATTTACAAGAAACCTGGAACATGAAAAATATTGAGGACTAATTAAGTGATGGTATACTTGTGCTGAAGTAGTAAAGACATATATGGGGAGAAAAGTATAAATTAGATATTCTCATGTGTTTGTATCATCAGCCTTATAAAAACCGTGTGTAGGTAGTCCTTAAGTTATGACCACAATTGGGGCCAGAATTTCTGTAGCTAAGCAGGGTGGTTGTTAAGAAAGTTGTGCTCAATTTTGTGACCTTTTTTGCCACAGTTATTACTGCAGCTATTAAGTGAATTATGTGGTCATTAGGCAAATCTGGTTTCCCCCATTGACTTTGCTTGTGAGAAGCTGGATGGAAAAGTTTGTGATTTAAGAAAAAATATTTATTTAAAATAAAATGTATTTATTTGCTGCCCATCTTGTATCAAAATGACTCTGGCAGTCATGTGACCTGGGACACTGCAACCTTTGTAAATACGTGCTGGTTGCCAAGCATCAAAATTTAGCTCACATGTCTGTGGGAGGCTACAACAATTGTTAAGTGTGAGGACCAGTTGAAAGTTGCCTTTTTTTCAGAGCTATTGTAACTTCAAACTGTTGCTAAACAAATGGTTCTAAATTGAGGACTAATTGTACTTTACCTCAGATAAACCCAGCCTGGCTCCGTTGTATCCATTACACTACATTATATCGTTATCCTAGATTTGTCTACTTGGGAATGAAGCGACCGGTGTAACTTGGATGCAGATGAAATTTTGTGGGGTAATTTTATAAAATGGGCATAGCAGTAAGATACCTTCTAATCCAAACTTGTAGAATTCATCGGTCACATTCTTGACCACATGTCGCTCGTGGAGATTTCTCTGGTGCTGCAGCCGGCCGATCAGATCACTGACCACCTCGTTCAGGATCCCAGTGTAAGATTCCACCTCCTTGGGCTTCAGCATGTGTTTTCCTAGGATGCTGCGAATTTGCTGCCATTCCTCACCTTCCCTATGTGGTAGAAAACAGCCTCCATTAGTCTGCTGGACAGAAGGAAAGCCCAAAGCTCTACAGAGACAAAAACTAGAAACAAGTAAGAACATTCTCCCTTTTCCAAAGAGGGTTAAGTATCAGCTTGGTGGAGCTACACCTCAAACCTCGTAAAAGAGATTCCCTCACACACACCCCCACTCAATTATGTCTGATTCTGATTGGATAAGTCCCCTCAGTTTTCCTGGTGAGGTTTTTCAACAGTGGTTTACCATTGCATCATTCCTAGGGCTGAGAGAAAGTGACTGGGCCAAGGTCACCCAGCTGGGTTTGTGCCCCAGGCAAGATTAGAACACAGTTTCCTGATTTCTAGTCCTGATGCCTTAACCATTGCACCACATTGGGATAGATAGTCCACTAGTAATCTGGAAACAAACTGCCCAAAGCCCCTCCAAAAGGGCTGTATCTCTTGGATACATTTCCTTTTCTTGTTACTCATATCCTGCATTGGTCCAGGCTGTGGAAGCCACCAGCCAAGCAGATGGGAGAACCCCTACAGAGGGAGCTTGAGTCATCTATGGTTTAGTGAGGTCCTCAGAGTGACTTCTCACTTCCCAGCCTGTAGGCTTGCAGAAGCCTCAGCAAGACACTTCTGTTCTCACGTAACGCATTTCCAGAAAACACGAGGGACTTCTTCCCTCTTGTCTTCCACAGATCAGCTCTAGTGAGCAGGCCTCCAAAGGAAGAAACACAAAATGAAGCAGGTGCTTCACAGAGAGTAAGTTCTTAGACACCTCGAGGCAAGAAAGGGCCAATAATTATGGTTTAAAACTGTCTCCATTTGTGCCCTCATAGTAGGGCAGAAAACCTGGCCTGTTACTAAGGATTTTAGCCTCCTTTCCAGAGCCACAAAGGTGAGATGCCAAAAGAAAGAGAAGGATACCAGCTTAGCATTTGAAGTAGGAAAGCTCTGCCTACAATTTGGTGGCCAACAGCTTTAGCTAGTCTGGCCAATGATGAGAGATGTCGTGGGCTGTAGCTTTGGAGGCTCCGTGGGTTAGAGTGGCATATAAACCCCAGTAATACATAAAAAAACATAAATAAGGTATGTCGCTCCCATTACATAACCCAACTGTGAAATCCTTCATGTAGCACTATCTGAGGTCTTTGCTCTAAAGTTTCCATTACTGCCTAATTCTGCTGATTTTGCATGAGAAATATAGAGGGCAGGAAACATCCCGTGACACGAGAACACATCTTAAGACACTGGAGACTGTAATCAATTGGGTAATTCACCACTACCACCTACACATATGTTTTGTGAGTATGTGTAGATAGTGGTGGTAAATTACACAATTGTCTACAGTTTCTGGTGTCTTAAGATGTGTTTTTGTGTCATGGGAACAGATAATATTGTTGATATCCACATCGTTCAGGCAGAGGATTTTTTTCAGGATAATATGTTGCCTCATGTGAGAGGCAAGATGGCAGCCCTCCCTATTCTCCATCCAAAACCCAAGTGAACTGGCAGTCAGATCTTATTTGGGCACTGATTGAAAGACAGCACACGTCACTGGAATTGAGGGCAACAGATAGTTGACATGGCTCAGGGAAACTACGCACAACTCTGTTAGCTCTCTGTGTCGCCCACTCACCTGACCTGCTTTGGCTGCCCAAAGTAACTGATTCACTTGTCCTAACAATGGGGCCTGTCCTGTCCTATCTTGGTCCCTTTAAGTTCCTTCAGCCCTCTCAACTTGCCAACTTTAGAGAGTCAACAATTTTCCCAACTGTTTGCTTCCTGGAGAGGCGTATAATTCTTCCCCCTTTCAGCCGGGACTTATAAGTTGCGTGGATCAAAGTTTTAACTGTGTTATATTGGGTTTTGATTCTTTATTTTCTAGTTCTGATAGTTCGCTGTCTCAAGAGCAGAAACTCCTTACATCAAGGGATGAATGGCAACGGGCTTTTAAAAGTGCTGCCTAAATGGCTCCATCAGAGCCACATCTTCATAGGCACAAAAACTTTCTTGAAAGTCTCAGGGAAATCACTAGAGGGAGCTACTCCATAGCTAACCAAAGCATGAAATAATTGGCCGGGCGGGAAATAATGAGAATGGAATAACCTCTGCAAGGAGAGCTTTCGGGGAACTCTGCTGCAATATGGCCAGCCTGCCTAAAGAACAAAAGGCAGAGAATACTTACGCTGTAAGCAGCCCGTATGCGTGGCCTCGGCACACTCGATAATCCTTCCAGGAGGAGAGCTCGGAGCGAATGGGATGCTTGCCTTCCTGTCTTAGCACCTGTTCAATCAGACCAGGATCTGCCACATGGACTGTGAGGATGGGCCCAAAACTCGCCTTCCAAACTGGGCCATATTTAGCCTTGCCTTCGATCTAGGAGGAGAGCAGGAGAGAAGCTTGTGAGACATCCCATAATGATCCACTCAGGGAAGAAGATCCAGTCAGGAAACACAATTCACATCCTCCCCTCCTCCCAATCTCTTTTGTTCGATTAACCTCAAATTCTGCATAATTACTGAAGCGATTGCTAAATAAGAAAGTATTTAGAAAGGCTGTTAATCTCAAATCCAGTCCACTCCAGGCAGAAATATACTGAATCTGTGCAAGATACGCATAATGTGTCAAGTTTCTCAATAGTTACATTTCCTTGGTGAGGGAAAAATGATTGCAGAATTTTTCTCCCTTGTTGGTAGCCTCTCCAATGTCAAAAAGCATCAGCATCTGATGCCCAAAATGAATACCCAAACACGTCAGTACATCCTAGAACCTCTATAATGCAAGCATCTTCGCATCCGTGAAAAGGGATGAACTCGGATTGGATATTTAAAGAAGCACTTAAAAATTGCCAGTGCAAAGGACAGTGGCTTATTGGACAAGAAAGGACAATTTCAATCTTGGAGATTACACGACAAACAGTAGTAGATGGCTTTTTCTACTGCAATGAATGGGATTGAAAAATAGGCTTCAGCCTTCTTTGGATTGATTCCCTGTGTTGTAGACTCTTAAAAGTTGGACAAAAGGATTGTTAGCTCTGTAAACATGTGCAGGATTGTGCTTTTCATTCATCTGGTTAGACTAGAGCATTTTTCAGACTCTTGAGTAGTTTCATTATTTAGTCTCCCTTTCTGTTAAGTTGCTACTCCTTATGATTCTGTGTCTCTTTGATAAACTAGAATAGTGAAAGAAGTCTAAATAAAACTAAATTGAGTTCTTAAGTTAAGCATTAGCATTCTTCAATGGTTCTTTTGCTTTTCCTGATTTGGGAAATACAATAGTATATCAACAATAATAAAATAGCAAAAAAGGGGGGATCATGACAATTAATATGTACAATTATCCTGAGATGATACACATGCAGAGAGAATGCAAATCATGAATACTTCCTACACCATCCAAAGACAGCAGTAGTGCACAAATCAAATAGCCACATCCATCAAAAAGGCTATGTGGAGGTCTTTTTACCTTGATGAAAATAATTGACATTAGATTACCAGTATAGCATTCAACAAACTTAACACTGATATGATATTCTTCTCTTTATCCCTCAGATTCTTTTTAGAGATAATCAGGACAATATTACCGATGCCAGTACGGATGTTTCACAAGTGTTTTGAATATTTTTCTCTGCCTATCGAATGATGTACTGCTAAACTTATAAACCTATTTTGACAACATAGTGTAGTAGCTTACACTACTCTGTTTCAGTATCAAAGCATCTGATACCACCAGGAAGGAAGAATTGAATTGCAACAGGAAAATATTCTATATAATAGCGCCATTACAAATTTAAATAGGGACAATTAAAAAAGTCGGCAAGAAAACAACTAAACTCAGAGAGCACCAAGGAGACTTCCATTAAAAAAGTTTCAGATCTACTGTGCTAAACCTAGAGGAAGCACAAGGATTGATGAATGGCAAAGAGATTTTGGAAGTATAATAAAATATTCTCTTTTTTACAGTATGCAGAAGGAGATAATCTCCACAATTATAGTAAAACACTCTTTTATTGAGATGACTACTGAACATACTCATTGAATATGTATATTAAAAGAAGAATGGGTTTGGGCGCTCTCATCTGTAAACACCTCACAGAACTATCAGTGTGTCATGCCCCTGATGGAGTCTGAATCCGAGGAGGAAGCCGAACAGGGAATGGGAGTGTGACTCCATTGGCTGTGGAGGAGGCTGGGGAATGGCTAAGTCTGGCTGGGCAGAGCAGGGAAAAGATAGAACAAGGGAGAGGGAGTTCAAGGAAGAACCAGGCCCACCCCCTCTTCATCCTAGGGCACACAGGGAGCAACGGAGAAGAGAACAACGTGGGCTTACGGGGGAGGAAAGGGCCCTGATTCCCTTCATTGATAAGAAAGGCAGGCTGTGTGCGGCAGGCTGCTGGGAGCAAATGTGACTTTATCCTGTGTTGTCATGGCTTATCTGTATTCCTGGCATCTTCCCAACTGTCACTCAAAACGGTACGGAAGTTCAGACTTTAAGAACGAGGACGGGACGGTTTGATATTACTTCAGTTTGGCTTGTTTAGATTTTAAGTTACAGTTTGTATTGACCATGTTTTGGACTTAACTTTCTGCAGTCAAAGGCTGTTCTTGGGAGAGTTTTTCTCTAGCTAGAAGGTAACCTGGACATTGGGGGCAAAGTTGGAGATAATAAAGGGACTCTTATTGATTATTTGACTGTGTTGCCTTGGTGCCACGCCCCAGGTCATCACATAGTGATTTTAAAATTGCATAATTGCACACACAAGTATAGTTTAATGCTATGGATGGCCACAAGATCAAAGTGGTTTTGCTCAACTCAGTGGCTTAAGGTTTCTCAACAAAAGCTGCTGTCTATATAACAGACACAGCGGACAAGCAAGCTAGGAAACAACACACTGAACTGACATTACTGAAATAGCCTCTTGCACCTTGTAGGATACCTGCCCCCATTTTATAAACATGCCATCATAAACCAGGGG
>BHFT01028462.1:57500-68949 GCA_004320025.1 Laticauda laticaudata
TGAGCTCCCGGGCCGGACAGCAAGAGCGGAGCGAAGGGAATCTCGCACGTCCCAATGAGCGACGACAGAGCTGCTTCCACTTGAAAGAAACGCAGCGAGTTCAGGTCCCCGCCGGTCGCAACGACCGTCCGTTTATCCAGACTCCGTTTTGGACAGGCTGATAACTCGGCGACCCCGTTTAGACATTCGGAACCTCGCTTGACCACTCTTGTTCCTCCTGTTTTGGGGTTTTGGTTCTCTCTCAAGGCAAGTTTGCTGGAGCTTTTTTGGGGGGTGGGGGTGGGGGAAAACTTGGTTTCTCGTGCGTGCGTGCGTGTGTACATTTGCAACTCACATTTCCTTTGTCGCTTGCTTATTCGCTTTGCAAACTTCCCAGTAAAAAATTGCGACCACCTCTCGGTGGGTTTGTGGGTGCCTGGCTTGAGACAGGACTCTGTGCTTCTTACTGGAGGGGTGCAAAACTCTCATGCCATGGGACGAAGCACAGGTGATACCTGATGATACCTTCAAGCAAACTTTGAAACTTTAGTCACTCTCCATACCAATGATTTTTTTTTTAAATGCACATTAAAGCTCAATGATTTTTTTTTAAAAAAATGCAAATTAAAGCCGAACACAACAGATAAGGACCATTGCAAACACATTGATTAAAGCTTAATAGGGCAGTGAAAGATGTAAAGGTATGATAACTGGGGGGGCGCTGTTTCTAGATGCCCTGAGCATATGCTCAGTGCCACCGGGTGCCTGTACTGATGGGAAAAGGCAACCATTAAATGCTCTCCTCGATGTGTGTGGGTGGGGGCATATTTAGACAGATGCAGAGAGCGTTGGGTTTGGCAAAGATGGCAAAACATGCTGGTCAGGAGTGGGATGAAGGAAGGCTGGAGAGGGAGAGACATCTCCAGATGCTGCCTTGCAATCTCTGTAAAACCACTAAACCCACGTTCAAAAATAATCTGGCTAGAAGGCGAAGGAGTAGCTATGTGGTTAAAGTGAGAGACTAACTCCACATGTCCATTCTTTTCAAGGACTGTAAGCACTGTTTATATTAAACGCGAGTGGCAAAGCATCCAATCCCAACCTGATGACCAAGAAAAGCATAAAGATCTGTCCCAGAGCTCATTGAAATTGGTCTAAGAACCCTGCCCCCCCCCCCAACAGCCAAAGCCAGAAGCAATAAACCCCATGCTACCACTGCCCTCCACTGACAGTCACATGGGTCATTGATCTAAAAGCTTTTTGAGGACTTTCATTGTAACTGCAACTACATTTTCATTGTCTGTAGAAATTCTCAGTCATCCAGGTCATGGCTCTCCCAAAAATGCTTTTTCAGGAGGCAACTGGACTTTCTAGTTTCTCTTTGAAGATGTTTCACTTCTCATCCAACCAAGAAACGTCTTCTTCAGCTCTGACAGGATAGTAGGGAATAGAAGGATTTATCTTCCTTGCAGATGGCTGGTCATTTGCATTCTTTTTATAGAATAGAATAGAATAGAATACCTTTATTGTCATTGCACTCCACAAATACAATGAAATTTGCAAGCTATTCCAGCATAGTGCCCCAAACGCCACATCACAATCACACTACAGAGTTTTAAAAATTAAAATAATTATAATAATAATACTAATAGGACTAAATCACAAATGCACTGTTTGATTCAAGACAAATTACTGCCTTGGAAAAGAAACTGTTTCTCAATCTATTAGTCCTTAAAAAAGACACCTATAACTCCTCCCTGATGGTAACAGATCGAAATATTAATGTCCAGGATGAGAACGGTCTGTGGAGATTTTTAGTGTGTCATTGAAGTACTCGGAGGCTTATCTGTGTCCTTGGGGTCACCTGAGTAGTCCTCCTCAGTCTGAAAAATTGCACACAAGAACCACAGGAATCAGGAGCACAACTCGGGTGACCCTGAGGACACAGATAAGCCTCCAAGTGCTTCAATGACCCTCTAAAAAGAATGCAAATGACCAGCTGTCTGCAAGGAATATAAATCCTTCCATTCCTCACTGCCCTGTCAGAGCTGAAGAAGAAACTTCTTGGTTGAATGAGAATTGAAACATCTTCAAAGAGAAACTAGAAAGTCCAGTTGCCTCCTGAAAAAGCATCTTTGGGACAGCCATGACCTGGATGATTGAGAACCTCTACAGACAATGAAGATGCAGTTGCAGGATGCAGATACCAGGCTTTTGGACTGGGAGGAAGGGGGACTTTTGGTTGGGTATCCTCAAAAATAATAAAAAAATACAGCCAGATGAAATTCTGAAAACGTCGAATGGAAACGTCGAATGGAAGCAGCAGAAAACCTCTAATGCAGCAAATGGGAAGAGGGCCAGCAAATCAAGGTTGGATGAAGCTGGTCCTTTTTCCTGGTTGAAATTATCCAGAACTGATTTGGGGCACCAAATCTGGTACATCTTTCATACAACTTACTAAGAAGAAAACAAATGGGCAGCTTACGATTCTCTGAATAAAAGAAAAAGTACAAGAGAAATTCTGCCCCTTAGTGGCTTAATTCACATACCTTTAATCCTGCTGCCAAATTTACCCTCTTCTGGGATTTTCAGTAAATTGAACCATGAAACAGGCAAATTAACTGAATTCACACCCATGGTTGAGCCACAAGGACATTATTTCCAAATAAAGCATCTTGGGCATCTGTATCTGCTTAGTCCTTACACAATCTGTTGACCAACAAGGATTTTGTTGACCAACAAGGATTATAGAGAAATAATATGTATTTCTGTTGAACGGGTTTTTTGTTTGTTTGTAGGTGTGCTTGTTTGTGAAGTCTATTATACAACAAAATCTCATTCCTCTTTTCTTGTGACAGGTTTTATGCAAACCATGAGTTTCACCCTTCTGGGAAGGCTGGGTCAGTGGTGCATACCCACATAAGGGTGTGCTGAGGAGCATTTTCCCACAATGTACGGAAAAATATTTTCTCCTCCAGATTTTTCTCAAGAAAATCACTGAATCTAACTGCCAAAACATTGTTTTGTAGAGGTTTTTCTAGGATCTTTCCCTGATTTTAGGGAATAGCTATATGAAGCTATTTTTCCTGTAATTTCAGTGTTGATTTTTTTCACTTGGGACCAGCAAGTGGCTTGATTGCAGAAAGGGTAATCTGCAAGGCAGGTGGCATTTCTCTGGAAAAAGTCTATTACTTCTCTGTCTCACTTTTATATTTTTTGGTTGCTGCACCTCTGTGGTTATCCTGTCTTTTCCCTTGCATTACTTTTCAATATCCAACATTTGAAATTTAAGAAGTTTTCTCCCCCACCCCCATCTCCAGGAATTATTATTCAAATAATTAAGGAGTGGTGGGATTCAAAAAACCAGTTCTGTGGGCGTGGTTTGGCTTGGTGGGCGTGGCAGGGGAAGGTTACAATAAAATCTCCCATTCCCTCCCCACCCCACTAACCTGCTTTCCAGCTCTGTTCTCCTGTGCAGGGTAACAAAAGAAGATCCAGCCAATCAGCTGGGACTCGGGAGGCAGAGAATAGATGGGGGCGGGGCAAGCCAGAGGTGGCATTTGCCGGTTCTCCAAACTACTCAAAATTTCTGCTACCGGTTCTCCCAGAACTGGTCAGAACCTGCTGAATACCACCTCTGATTTGGCTGGTACCATGATGAAAGTTAGTTTGTTTTAGTTCCCTTCCAGAAGTAAACAGAGTACTTTGCCTGTCAGATTATGATGAGCACTGATGTTGTTAGGGCAGCATTTGGGGGCAAATATCCAGGAGAATGGGCATAGCATGTTAGGTCTCTAATAAAATTCCCTACTCCCAGCCTTTAACAATTGGGAACTCAGAGCTACACATAGCGTGAGAGGAGGGAGCCATTTCCAACAAGTTGCATACATATCAATAGTAAGCAGACCAGAAGGGCTTATGTGGAATTTCATCGTTAGTTTTGCCCAAATTTTATATCAACCATTACCGTAAGTCCTAAACTTATAACAGTTCATTTAGTGACCATTCAAAGTTACATCAGCACTGAAAAAAAGTGACTTATGGCCATTTTTCACAGTTACAACCTTTAGAGCATCCCCAGGATCATATGATCAGAATTCAGCTACTTGGCAACTGACTCATACTTAGGATGGTTGCAGTGTCCTGGGGGCATGTGATCAATCCCCTGTTGCAACTTTCTGACGAGCAAAGTCAATGGGGAAGCCAGATTCACGTAACAATCGGGTTACTGACTTGACAACTGCAGTGATTCACTTAACAACGGTGGCAAGAAAGGTCATAGAATGGGGCAAAACTCACTTAACAACAGAACTGTTTATGGCTGTAAGTTGAGGACTACCTGTACTGGCTGCCCATGTAAGGAACTGGTTAAGTTTTGGAGTAGAAAAAGAAGAGCTAGTTTCTAATCTAAAGAGCCGTGGTGGCGCAGTGGTTAGAGTGCAGTATGGCAAGCTACTTCTGCTGACTGCCAGCTCCCTGCAATTTGGCAGTTCAAATCCCACCAGGCTCAAGGATGACTCAGCCTTCCATCCTTCCGAGGTGGGTAAAATGAGGAGCCAGATTGTTGGGAGGAAATATGCTGACTCTGTAGAACTGCTTAGAGAGGGCTGGAAAGCAGTATAGAAGTCTAAGTGGTATTGCTGTTGTTCTTGTTTGCTTGTGACCCTTTAACATCCTCTTGTCAACAGTTGGGATCTCTGAGCAAGCAAGATGGAGGACAAAAAGAAGGAGCCACGATCTCTGTGCGTTTTTCTTTCTCTGGATGGTGGGGCAGATTTCTAGGTATATCCCCAGGGGTGGGCTGCTGGGGGTCCGCAGGAGTTCAGGAGATCATCTAGCTAAGATTCTGTGCAGTTCAGAGAACCCCAAAATCCCACTCCTGACTGGCCCCGCCCACCTCACCCTGCCCCTCCCAGGAGTCCCCATGTGACCCATTTTGGATGCAGGAAAGTACAGGGCCTGCGGGGAGGCTCAGGGAGGGCAAAAAATGGGCCTCATGGAAGTTTGGGAAGGCCTGAAATTGGCCTGTTCCTGGCTTCCAGAGAGCCTCCGGAGCCTGGGGAGGGCAAAAACACCCCCCCCCCCCCATGGTGCAGGAGGCTGACTAGGCCACGCCCACCATGGCCACACCCACCCAGCCACCAGGNCTTGTATGTAAATATTATAAATATTTATATAAATATTGAATTTTTTTATAAAAAAGAACAACTTTTACCCAAAACCAGGCAAAGCAGGCAGGCAGATTGAGTTGCTCACAGAATCATTCAGTGATCTATCTATCTGCCATTGGCTAGCTCAGTCTAGTCACATAAAATTTGCTTGACATGTGTCTGCTCTGAATAATAGAACCTTCAGTCCTAAGGGAGGTTCGGCTGTGCTTAAAAGCAGAGCCAAAGATCTAAAGACTAGCTAGAAAGCAAGAAATCCAACCGTTTCCTGCTTCCAAGCTAATCTAAATCTCCCGGCACATCAGAACAGCTGTTGGTCAGAAAAATAGCAATTTAGCAGGCATGTTTGCTGGATAAGGAGTGAGTGGGCGGGGAGGGTTCATGTGGGCCATGTGGGCAGCGCAGCCTTGTATTTCTGTGCAGCCTGGATTAATTGCTTTTGGGGGGGGTGCTCTGGGGGTGAGATTTCTCTGCGGCCCACCAAAATTTTCTTATGGCCCACCAGTAGGCTGCGGCCCACTGGCTGGTGGCTGCTGGACAAGGCTGCACCCACCATGGCCATGCTCACCCAGCAATCAGCAGAGAACCTTTTGCTAAAATTTTTAAAGCCCACTCCTGTGTGCCCCCATGTGCCGTTGGAGGAAGAGACTGTATCCTTCCAGCTCTATGTTCAGCCAGGGAACTTAACATGAGTCTCAATATACATGTGAAGAGATCCTATTTATGATGGAGAATTTTGACTTCGTGAGGATCCACTTCACATGGCGACAGTCTCTCTACTTACATGCCATGTAGTGTTACATAATGCTATCCTCTTCTTGTGTGTGCCAAATGTACAGCGGCAAAGGATTGGTCATGGAATGGAAGAAGGGCAGCTGTGTGTGAATAGAATTCCTCTGATCGTAAAGCTCCAAATTCTTTTCACCTAGGATCTCAGCAACATGGAGCTGGATGGAGGAGAGGGGGAAAATCCTGTGTGGTGGTAGCAGGGCAAGACCTTATGACAGCCCAGCTCACTCATTTTCTTTCAAGCTCTGGAGTAACATTAGTAAGAGGGAACTTCTGAAACTTTCCTCTTAAAAAGGGTGTGTTTGTATGTGCATGAAATATTCCACTCGAAATCCTTGCTGGAGACAGAAGACAGTTGTTGCCTTATCGACCAGATGTGTTTATTGAATTACCACTCCACAACATAAATGTCAAATCTTTAAAATTCTGGGTTTAGGTTTAGTTCATGGAGAAGTGAAATTATACAGTTGATCTCAAAGTTTATATTAAATGCCACAAGTTATTTCTCCAAATAAACAAAATATCTGGAGCGTTAGATACAGTTGCATGGTATCATGCAGTTCTAGCATCATCAGTCAAATCTTTTCCTTCCTTTTTTTCTGAAGGCATTTATGATCTGAAGGTACCATTTTGACCTCAGATCATGTTACTGAAATGTGGAAATAGGAAAGTTTATTCATCTGAGCAATTTTTATCCAGTTTTATAATCAAAGAAGTCCCCTTTGGCATAGGAAGTAAAAAAATGCATGACTAAAATCCATTAGTAGTATAACTTCTTTTTAAAAAAGCTATAAGCTTCACATTTTAAAAAAATATTGCAGCAAAGGACTGTATCATTTGATCAACAATGCACTGAGGTCACTGTCTTTGTTTAAATTATGGATGAGTTGTTCTGGTTGCTTCTTAACCATCAGTTGCATTCATGCCTTTAAGCCCCTGTCACACTGCACCAATGAATGGAAAGAGGATGTAAAACGGAGAAAAACACTTGCCATCCGTTGGTTAACGCGATGTTTTCCGTTCTGTAGCTCAACTCACCAGTGTGCGTCAACGTTTTGGTTCCTCTCCTATCCAGCATCCGTCTATTGACGTTTCATCCAACTCAGAGGGTTTTTGTTTAGCTGCTCAAACTTTTGACTGCGGAAATGTATCCAATGCATCCGTTCTGGATCTGCTAGCATAACGGGGGACATCGTTAAGCAATCCGTTACGCAATAGCCCGCTATAACTCA
Source organism: Laticauda laticaudata (assembly GCA_004320025.1). Classification (NCBI taxonomy): domain Eukaryota; kingdom Metazoa; phylum Chordata; class Lepidosauria; order Squamata; family Elapidae; genus Laticauda; species Laticauda laticaudata. The sequence continues at coordinate 64,669 of BHFT01028462.1, forward strand.
CTAAGGCATCCGCTGCGCATAGCCACAGCAACTCGATCCGCTCAGACCAGGAGGAAGCGGAACGGACGCCGAACGGACTGCGCAGCGTTAGTAGCACGTGACGGAGAAAGGATGAAAGCGGATGCAGCTCGCAAACAAAGCATTTAAACACGGAAAAAAAACGTTGCAAGGGGACCTATCTCATATTAAGGATGTCCTAGAGGATGCCCTAGAGGAATCGCAAAAGGACACATAGGGGAAACCTATATTGGCCATAATAAAAAGGGGGGAGGCAACCTCACATACATTCACTTTCAGAACCAGAGCCCTGCCTGTGCATAATACCTCTGCAGGACCTTCATCTGACTCTTGCTCTCCACGAGCATCAGTCCAATGTCCTACCATGGATCGTAACAAACTCCTTTTGGTAAGCCACCACGGTTCTGCAACAGTGCAAAGCATCTACAGCTTCTCTGAACTCTACTTACGGGAAGAAAAAGAAGGCGGCCAAGAAGCGTCTGGGTCCGAATGATGGATCAGCGAGAAGATGGCAGAGGAATCGGACTGTACAACAAGCTGATGGTGGAGCTCCAGGAACGAAGACTCCGTGCTTCTCCAGAACTCTCATGAGGATGCTCAGCCAATGTTTTGACGAAGGTTGTGCAGCGGCTGACACCAGGTTGAACCAAGCCAGAGGCAACTCAAACTCTCCGGCCCAGCTGGACCCTGGGCTCCAAGGTGGCACTGACTCATCTGGCCCCCTGGCCTCAGGGACCGACCTACAGGAGCATGCCGTACGGGGCTGGAGGGTGCCACCACAACACCATTCAGCATTGTGGTGCAGAGAAGTGGTGCAGGCCATCAAATCGAAGAATACCCTGGAGGAGCTTTCCCTCCAGTGGGCCCCTCACACTGCAAGAAGCTGGAAGAACAGTTGCAGAGCCAGTGGTATCGGAAGCGGAAATACTTCCCCCACACCGTTGGCAGCGCATAGATGGCAAGCCGTGGCCTGCAAAGCTCGCAGCCAAGTCGTGTCCACTTATTCTCAATTACAAGGGCTTCTTCAGCATCCGTCCTTCTTCGCCATGAGTCCGGATGCTGACTACAACTCATCGTACATTCGATGCTTTCAGGCAACAGGGTCCAGCTTCAAGATGGCCAGGTTCACGCAACGTGACCTCAAGGAGGGGCTGGAACGCAACCGCTCATCTCTGGCTTCCCAGATCCAGACCCCTGCCCAAACGACACACCAAGATCGTGCCCTAACTGTCAATCGTGGGGGATGACGGCCTTCCTCCTCAGAACCTACCTCATGAAGCCCTCACTTCCTAGACTCCCTCACCTGTGAAGAGAGGATCTTCAACTAACAGTGGTCCAGGGCAAGCGGGTGTGGAGAATGCCTTTGGCATCGCTGGCCAGCAGGTTCCCAGGTACTATCGTCACGCACATGCAGCATCGCCCACAAGACAGTGCAGGAGATCATGGAGCTTGCTGCATCCTGCAACCAATCCTCATGCACACCCGCTACCAGTCTTTGCAGAAACAGGCTCGTGGACCTTCCAGCAAGGCAATGGGCATGGAGGCCTGGGGAATGGAGGCATAAGGGCGAGAACCTGATAGACCACTGAGGCATGTTGCAAGGCCCCAACAGAAGCCTCACGTGAAGGGAGAAGCGGTGCAACCTCCTGAGACACTAGGTGCAACTCCCCAGCTGGAGCAGTGGAGTAGGCAAGACACGGATGATCAGATGAATTAATCGGGATGCTTCCTTCAGCCCCTGTTCATCACACTGATGAGATTGGGCCATGTTATGTTGGGTGGGGCCTACAATCGAACAGGGCATTTAATAAAGACGTTGTGTTTAATTTGCAAATGTGTGGATCAATGCTTACATTAGTATTGATAATGAAGGGCCATAGGTGGTGGCACCTGGGAGGGTGGACATACAGTCCCACTATGCTCTGCACTGGAGGTTTAATCTATCCCACAGCTATTACCCTCCAAAGGTATCCCTGCCCATCACCCACAGCTTATTACCATCCCAAAGGTATCCCCTGCCCAATCCCCACTGCTATCTTTAACCCATTTCCCACAAGCATGCAAAGGGCTTAAAACCATTTCTAAAAGTTTCCACCAAAGACTTTAATTTACTAAAATAATGAAGCAAAGTTGTGTGAAGCAAAGTATAAACTTTATTAAATACACAAGCTGTAAAAGAAAAATGACCCCAGTCAAGTGTCCAAAATAAAGACTACAGGTAGCCACCCAGTCTCTGGACTCTTGCATTTAGTCACTCAGAGGTGTTGCCCCAGTCTCAGGGATGAAAGGATGTCCAGGTGCCATCGCTGGATGGTGGCTGCCTGCTGGAGTGCTGTCTGAAGCGCCACTGGGGTGCCTGGCCTTGAGAGGACAACAGGGGACAGTGTGTTGAGGAAGCTCTCAGACAGCTGGCTCAGCCGCCGTGATGTTGATGAGGCCCCTTCCCCATGCCATGTGGTGGTCAGCCCCCAGTACCGAGGACAGATTCTGAGGCCGGGCTTGGCTGTGGGGTGGCAGGAAAGGAGCAAAGGTAGTGGGCTGTCTGGTCTGGCAACTGGGTGAGCGACTGGCGTTGGTTGGTATCGTCTGTGTGTGGGTGGGGCATCTGCTGTCCATCGGTGGCCATCAATTTGGCGTTGGGTGGCATCAGTGGCATCGGGGGAACCGGTGGCAACGGTGTCATCCCGATGATTGTCCTTGAACCCGGGAAGGGCTGCTCGCCTGTGATTGCTGGACCTCCTGGTAGCCGTAGCACCTGGTAAGGGTGAGGGCCTGTGGGAGCCTTGAATGGGAGGGGACATCACCTGGGGTGGGAGGAGCAGACCTGACTGGGTGGGAGCAGGTTCATCTGGTCTTGGAGGGTTTTTGTGAAGCCAACTCGGTGATCCAGTCCTCACCACCTGGTTACTCTGCTGGGGGCTCCGCCATGTCCATGAGGGTCTGGTTGACAATAGGTGAGGAAAGGGCTTGCAAGTTTGGAGGATGAGGAGTCGGTGTGGGACCAGCTGAGAGAAGGAGAATCTAAATGGGTGCTACGGATGTGTGCCCTGATCTCCAGCAGGACAGTGTGGCTTCTGCCGCCTCCGTGTCTGGCTCTCTGCCTTTCTGTGGAGGTGGAGCTGTGGGTGGATGCGGGTAGGGCTGTGGTGAAGTGGTCTCCTTTCTCCCCCACTGTCTTACCAGGGAGTCCTCCACGCAGCTCCACCACGGTAAACACCTGTCCGCGGGTTCACTTCCGCCGTGGCAAACCCGCTCACAGAAACTGCCTGAGACAGGAATTGACTCTCGGCCTGAAGAGGACTGGCTCTCAGCAAGGCTGCCGGAGAAGAGAGGGTCCATGAGAGGGGCTGCTGCTGGCGCCCTCGTCTGGCGGATCTCACCCTCCAGGAAGCTGCACCTGGCCATGACATTCGGTCTCTCTGTCCATGCAGACTAGCTTACCTTGGCCTGGCCAGATTTCTTGAGGTGCACGCTTCCCGTACCCAGGTGTGCATTGTTTCCACGCTCGAGGACACCTCCAAATGTGTAGCCCAGGCTCATCCGCCTTCTCTCTCCAAGCAGCCTGCTTCCTTTTGGTGGGTCTCCTGTCCAGCCAGTGTCCCTGCTGCCACAGATAGTCATTCTCTCTCTCAAGCCATACTCCAGCACCTCATCCTCACGTGTTCCTCCTCTCCAATGGAGTATTGCCTCCTCTCCCCGTTCCCTTTACTTGCATAAGCCTCTTCCCCCTTTGCCAGACCGCAAGATGGGCCCTCATCAGAGGGGCTTCCCAGTTTGTAGGGGCTGCTCCTCCAACCTAGCAGCAAGCAAACGCAGCAGCAGGAATCAATCATTCAATCATCAGCAGTGCAAGCAGCAAGCAGCAGCAGCCGAGCAGGAGGTTGACAGGAGCACGAGCAGACAGGAGCATGAGCAGCGACCAGGAGCATGAGCAGGTCAGGAGCATGACAGGACCCAGGAGCCACAGAGCAGGAACCCACAGGACAAGCAAGACCAGGAGCACGAGCAGGACGAGCAGGGACGGAGTGCAAATAGTCGCAGGGAGCACGAACAGGAAGCAGGACCAGCAGGATGAGATAGCAGCTTCAGCAGAGTGCACACCAGCAGAAGCAACCACTCTCTGGCCTAGGAGTAGCCTCAGCCAGAGTTAGCACCAGCAGAAGCTTCAGTCAAGAAACACCACTCCGCTGGAGAAGCAGCCTCAGGCAAAGTAATGGTACCCACGAGCTAGGAAGCACACACCTGGTTCACAAAGCACAGCAG
>BHFT01028463.1:0-11898 GCA_004320025.1 Laticauda laticaudata
ATCTGTATTTCTATTGCCAGAACTCTTCCTTTGGGATCTGTAAATATTAAATTTGCCTTTATCTCTTCTTTAATGTATACTGCTATTCCATTCTTTCTTTTCATTATCTGCAGAAGTCTTAAACACTGTCCCTAATTTGTCCCCAATCTAGATATTTTTCATCTGTTTTTAAAGTGCCTCCTGTAAACAAATAATATCTGCATTTTGTTTTATCAACTTTGCCAGAATCCTTTGTCTTTTTGTCTTTGAGTTTAAGCCATTTATGTTAATGGATAAGAATTTCACCTTTTTCCATAGTTCTAATTATATCTGGTTCTTTGTCTCCTGATTGCTCTTATTTCCCTTTGTGTTATGTTCGCTGATTTAAGGTCTTCTCTTTCTTGTTGTTGCTGGTTAGTTTTTCTTACTTCTTGTTTTCTTCTTTATTTTTTGATTGGTTTTGTTCTTCTTGAGAGTTTGTGTCTAGATCTTCTTTACTACTTTGATCTTCAGAGCCCGTTGGTTGCTTGTACAATTCTTCCGTCTTTTCTAGAGTATCTATTTTAATCATCTTTTCTTCTCAAGAGACCCACATTCCTTCTGGGATCAACCAAAGAAATAGAATGTCTTGCTTATTTAACTGTGTAGCCAAAAATCTGTAATCCCTTCTCTGCTCCTTTACTCTTCTAGGGATTTGTTTGAGGATCTGGATCTCATTTCCTTTGTATACTATAGCTTCTTCTCTAGATATCTTATAAATTATGTCCCTAACTTTCTTCCTCATGAATCAAATATGGACCTCTTTTGAAAGTTTGTTTTTCCTTGCATAACTCACGCTGACCCTGTATATGTCATCAATTTCCATTAGCATTTCCTCCTTGTCTCTGTCTAGAGCTCTGGCTAAAATTTCTGCCATCACTAACTCTAGGTCCTCATCTTTAGTTTCCAGTATATTTTGAAATCTAAGGTATGACATAGCTTTGTCCATTCTGATATAGATCAGGGAATCCTCCATCTCTTTGCATCTCTACTTCCATTACTTCAGCTGTTTCTCAAAGTCTGTCAATCCTCAGCAAAGAGCAATTCACAGCCAAGTAACTTGTGTAAAACTCTCACTTTACAGTTTTTCAAAAGTTAGAATTTCCAAAAATTTCCAAAGTTTACAACTTAGTATTTGGAAGGTTTCCTGGATCACTATCTTGATCTATTCTGTTCATTAAAGTGTCCTGCCTCCCTGACTGTCTATTGTTCCCAGTCGCTCTCCACTTGTTCTCACCTCTGCTTTCTCGCCGCCTTCTCGGATTATAATAGATCTCTCTTCTCTGATACAGCATGAACCTCTTTTCTGTTTAATCTTCTATAATGCAAATTCTTTGCAATATCCTCTCCTTGTTCTTCACCACAGGCTGTCATTTGATCTTGCTTTCCCTTTTTGCTGGCTGTTAGGACTTCAGAGCCACCATCCTGAGTATGCCAGCCTCTCGGTTGCTGGGTTCAACGGGGTTTCTCTCCATCACACTGACAATTGCGTATTGCCAGACTGCTCCTCCAGTATCCCCACTCCAACACGCTTCCCTTCAGGTTTCATGTATCTCTTCACCATCACTCCAGCATCAGAAAAGAGGGGTGGAGAACAGAGCTTCAGACCCTGAGAGATGTCCCAACATTACCACCGGAAGTCCTCTTTTGTTGTCTGACAGGAATCTATCTAGTTATGCAAGTGTCCAGAGATACTATAAGATTTTAGTTTTAGGAGTAGTTTGTCATGTTCCATGGAATCAAAGGCTTTGCAGAAGTCTATGTAGATTGCATCTATTACTTTGCCCTGATCGAGTTGTGTAGTTCATATGTTTTTATAGTGTAAGAGTTGCAGATGACAGGATAAGTTTTTTTCTGTAACCAAATTCTGTAACCAAATTATTAGAGAATAGGTTGTTTGTCTCTAAGTGGACGATAATAGATTGGTTAATAATTGATTCCATGATTTTACAGATGATGCAGCATAAAGAGATTGGTCTGTAATTTTCAACTAAGATGGGGTCTCCCTTTTTGAAGATAGGGATGACCGTGGCTTGTGACCATAGTTTTGGCAAGGAGCTGGTCCTGAAAGATTTCTTAAAGGCTGAAATTCAACAGCCTGGTTAAGTTTTTTGAATGTTTTCATATAGTTTATTTTCTTAGGGCAAATTTAAAGAGGTTTTGATTTGCAATTTCCTTTTTCTCACAAATAATTTTTAATTTCAAACTTATAGCCTTTCTTGGCTTTTTTTCCCATGAGTTCCAACCCTCTTTCCAAAATTTTTTTCAAAAATTAGTTTGGATATGTTAAATTTCCTTAAAGGGGGCATTCAAATCCACTAATTTGGCTTTTTTACTTGATTACCCATAATAAGATAAGGTTTTTTTCCCACTTATTGAATTTCAGTGATGGGGGCTCGGGTATATGGCTTATAAAAAAAACAAAAAAATTTAACATCCTAGACTTGGGGAAGCCATATCAAATAAACCAACTTAGACTCCAGCCTGCTTTAACTTTTCAAAAACAAAAATCAACCCCAAGATTGCCTTCTTTACGCAAATGGGGTCGATGGGGCCGGAAAGTCCTTCAAAAGCTCCGTTTCTCATTGGAAAAACCATAGACATCATTAGGCTAGCAAAAACTTGTTTTGTGTTTGTATTGGGCAAAGTTTTCATGTTTTATGCGACTTGTTTATTCCTCCCTTCGCTAAACTGGCGATTGCGGCGATGGGGGGGGAAACCAGTGTTCCAACCGGGCAATTCCCCGGGGAACTGTGGGCTGGAGTTTTTGACAAGCCCCTTGTTATAGATGATTCTTATTGCTTTAACCTTTTTCTCCTTTTCTTTGATTTGAAGTTTTTCCATTCAATTTTGCTTGCTTGTTTATGTCTTTTCAAGGGTAGTTTGTTGAAAGATTAGGTGAATTCCTCCCTTCTTCCTTCTTTTTGGTTAAAAACCCCCTTTAAGGAGTTTTGAGGAATGGTTTTGCTATTTTGTGTTCATCCTAGAGTTCTTCTTTTTCATTAAACTAAGGGGGAAAGCATACCCAATTTCCTGCAATGTTCTTTCATTTTTAAGCCATTCCCCAAATCCCCTTCATTAAAACTTATTTTCTTTCTTACTCCTGCGCTCTTCTGGAATTTGTCTTCAAAAAAACAATTTTCAATTTTTTATTTTTTATTTTGTGACCAAGCCAAAAAAACTTACCATAACCAAATATTCCCCCCAGTATTTGGCATTGCAATTCTTTCTTCTAATTTTGGGAAATTCCTTTTTTTATTCCCTTTTGTTTTGCTATTTCTGCACTTGTAGGTTTCCTATTTTGCCTTTTCCCAAAACCCAAAAACATTTGTTCATTCTCAATTTTCCATTTTACTTTTTCTTCCACATTTATTTTCTACTTTTTTGCTTTTTGGCTTGCCTTAGCCTTCCCCCCAAACCCATTTCCACCAATTAACAATTTTCTCACTTTTTATTTGCAGGTATTCCTCCCAAGCAAAAAGGTCATTTTCCACTAACTTTTTCTTGGGAAATGGGGCCTTTAATCTTCCAGTTTTTTCAGAAAGGGAGGGCTTATTTACCAACTGCAAACATTACAAACATATTAAAACAAATTGAATTTTCATTTCATACTTTTATGAATAAGGCATGAAAAAAAATAAAAATCTGAAAACCACCATTTCTATTAATTTTAACAGCAATTAATTTGAATGATTGGCAAGTTTTATTATTTAAAAAGGCAACCAATTTCTTCTAGAGATCTGGCCAAGGCGGGGAGTCAAAGGGCAAAAAATGTTACAGGCAATGCTCCAAGTTTTTCATAACAGCAATGCCTTTTTTTTACTGTTAAATCGTTGGTATAAAATTGGGAAAACCAAGAAAAGATGAAACTTGAAAACAGAAATAGGTTCTTTGGCAATTCTTCCTTGCCTTCCTATTTATCCCCAGTTCCCACCCTCTTGCATTAGAATTTGTTATTTCTTAAATACTTTTATTGGCAAAGAAACCAAATTCTTAACAAAGAAACCAAAATCTATTGTGGAAAAAAAACAAAAGTGAGCAACCCCCCACCCTTGAAAGGGGATTTTACTACTCTAGAGGGCAGCCGAGTTAACCAAAAGTAAGTGAAATTATGATCCCATCACTTTTATATTTAAACCCATATCTATTTTATTCTCAACCAACAAATAAGGACCCTTTGGAAAGAAATCCCATTTTTAAATACTTCCACCCAAAACTGGGGAATTTGTTTCACCGGAAAAAATTGAAATTGGGTTTTTTTTCTTTTCAACAAGGTTATTTTTTCCAAATATTATTATAGCGGGCTGTTGAATCAAGGGAAACCCACCTTATTCTTTTTGCCAAACTTTTCAAGGACTTTGTTAACTTCTTTACCCACCAAATTAGCAACAATTATTATGTAGCAAGAGAGGACATTCTAAGGATTTAAGTAGGTTCCCCCCAACAACTTAAAGAAGGGGGCCATGTCAACGTGAACCCAAACGGATTGCAAAGAGGGATGCCCAAAATTGGACAAAAACCTTTTTTTGCCATTTCCGTTCAACGGCATGTAACTTCCACTTTTGCCTCCCATTTTTGGCTTTTTCCTTCTTCTATTTCCGGTCCCCAAGCATCCTTTATTGACGTTTTCATTCCGTTTCCAAAAATTTTTGGGGCGGGCTGCCCAAAACTTTAGTGCGTGGGAAAAAAATTGTATTTCCCAGTTCATCCATTTTTCTTTCTGCATCCCCACTAACGGGCATCCGCTTTACGCAATTCCATTTAAAACACCAAAAATCCGTTTACCAAACATTTTTCTGCTTAATATTTCCTTTTTGCTTAGGCATACCGTTACAACAATTCCCACCCGCAAACTTCCGCAAAATTCCGCTTTCGGAAACGCAGGAGGAAAAAGACGAAACGGATTGCCCAGACGGATTTTTTTGCCAAAAGCGGGAAAAACCCAAAAAAGGCATAATTAAAAATGGAAAAAACGGGTTTTCCCAACAGAGGGACCTATCTTGGATAATTAAGGATTTGTCTTTACCAGGGGATGGCATTAGAGGAGGGGCCCTAAGAGGGATGGGGCCCTAGCGGGAAAAACCTATACTGGCACTTATAAAAAAGGGGGGGAGGCCAAAAAACTCGCCTGCAATCTCATTTTTTCAAAGAAACAGGGGCGGCCCCAGCGGTTTGGGCAGACCCTTCCTTTTGCAAGCCTTTCACTTTCTGGCCTCTTCCTCTTCCACAGCGATTTTTCCAAGGTCATGGGGTTCCCCCAACCCGTTGTTGCTTAACAAAGTCCTTTTCGGCAGCCCCCCCAACCATTCATTTTCTTGCAAACAGCGGAAAGCCCCCAATTCTGCAGGCCTCCTTGTGACACCTTCTTTTACTTACGAGAAAAGAAAAGAAAAAGGGCCACCCAAAAAAAAGTTTTGGAATTCCGAAAAAAAAAAAGATGGTTTTCGCCAGAAGTGCCCCAGAAAGGGAAACGGGGGACTTTTGACAAGGAAAGCTTGATGGTGGAAGGAATCAGGAAACGAAAGCGGGACTTTTCTCGGGTGTTCCAGAAAACTTCCATGGGAGGGATGCCTCCCCAGCCATTGGTTTGCGGAGTTTGTGCAAAAGCGGGGCGCCCTGGACAAAAAAACCCCCCAGGGATTGACCAAGGCCCAACACAAAAGCTTTCTTGCGAGGGGCCTTGGACCTTGGGGGCTTTCCAAAGGTGGGTCAACCTGGAAACTTTTTCTGCGCCCCCAACCTTGGGGGGCCTCAGACCTTTCCTTTACAGGGGGTTAAGCCATGCCAGTACGGTGTGGCAGGGTGCCACCCAAACCCAACATTTTCAGCCACTTGTTTGGGTGTTGTACTTACTTGGATTGGCACCCTGCAGCCGTTACTGCATGCCCTTAGGAGTCCACTAGGCCAGGGTCTGCAGCGTGCAACTTTGAGCCCAACCAGCCCCGCCAAAGTGGCCCCGCCGCAAGCCGGCTGCGACTAGCCCGGATCTGTTGGGTTCAGAAGAAGTGTTGCCAAGCCCCATTTCAATCGCAAAATACAAAGAGAAGCTTTTTTCCTTTCCAGTTTGCCCCCCTCCACTTGAAAAAAATGGAAAAAAGTTGCAAAGGAGGGCAAATTTTTTTGGGTATTTCAAGAGGTGGGGAATTTTCCCAACCCAACCCCCCCACCGTTGGGGGAGCCCAATAATGCAAAGCACCTTGCCTGCATAAAAAGCTCCAAACCAAAAAACCCCTTCAGGCTCCCACTTATTTTTCAAACTCCCCAAAGGGCTTCTTCAAAGGCATCCCATTTTTTTCCCCTCTTCAAACCATGGTTCGATTGGCTGGGGAACTAACAAATTTTCATGTAACATCGATTTGCTTTTCAAGCCAATTGGGTCAGCTTTCAGATGGCCCAGTGATTTTAAACAACGCCAGTTTTCAGCCCTCAAGGAGAGGCTGGGGGGAAGGGCACACCCCCATCGTTGGGCTTCCCAGATCCCGAAACCCCTTGCCCAACGACAACCCCCAACAAATCTTGGCCCCCTTACTTTTCCATCCGTATGGTGATGGACGGGGCTTATTCTCCCTTTCCCCACAAACTTTAACCTTCATGAAAGCCCCCACCACTTTCCCAGAAACTCACTTCACCCCGTAAAAAGAAAGGAGGAATTCTTTAAAACTTTTAAAAAAAAACCCAGGGGCTGTTCCGCAGCGGGCAAGGGGTTTGAGGTGGGAGATTTGGCCTTTGCTTCCCTCCAAACAGCGTTCCCAGGGGTTACTTCTCCCAACCCCACCATGCAGCATTTTACCCAAGCGACCGTGAGGGGGAGGAATCAGGGGAAAGCCTTGCTTTGCATTCCTGCCACAATTCTTTCAGTTGGCACCCCAAACCCCAGTCTTTTTTGCCAGAACCAGGCGTCGTGGGACCTCCCAGCACAAAAGGCAATTTGGGGGACATGGAACTAGGAAAAATTTGGAGGCTAAAAGGGCGGGGAAAACCTTGCATCAGACCACTGAGTGATGTTGCAAAGGCCCCCAAAAACCCAAGAGGGCCTTCCCAACATAAGGCGAAAGGAAAGGCAGATTCGCAAAACCTCCTTGAAAAGGACAACTTGGTTGGGGCAATCCCCAGCCTTATTGGGGAAAATGGCAGTGAGTGGCCAAGGGGGACCAAGGATGAAAATTTAGGGATTGCTCCTTCCCAAGCCGTTTTCTTTTTTTCATTCCAACGGATTTTTGAAGACTTTGGCCATGTTGTTTGTTTGGCCTACCAATGAAACCAGAGCTTTTTTAATAAAAGTTGTGTTTTAATTTTGTTTTTTGACCCTATGTGGATAATTATACCATTTTTATTGATAAAATAAAGGGCCATAGTGTGGGAAAGGGTGACCCCATACAAAGTTTTCCCACTATTTTGGCTTTTTTTCAACTTGGAGGTTTAAGCTATCCTTTTTACTTTTGCTATTTTCCTAAAAACCCCATTCCTCCCACCATTATTTACCATCCCCAACAAGGGGTAATTCCTAAAACCATTCCCAAAAAAGGCTACTCCCTTATAAACCCATCCCACCAAGGCCATGCAAAGGCATAAAAACAATTTTCTTAAAAATTTCCAGCAAGACTTATTTTTAAAAAAAGGAAATGAAGCAACGTTTTGTTTGAATCATGTAAATTAGAACTTATAAACCCAACAAGCTATCAAGACAAAAAATGAGGGGTTTCCCTTCTGGGCACTTTTTCCTTTTTTCTTTGTCACTTCTTCAGGGTTTGAAGGTGCAGGGTTTTGCTGTTGAGGGGTGGCTTGTGTTTGCTTGGGGAGTTGCTTGTTTCTTTCAGGCGTACTCCTTCAAAAAGGGGAAGGCGAAAAAGGGCAGCAGGAAAAACAGGCCGCCGCCCCAAAAAGGAAAGAGCAAAGGCCCGTTGCTGCAAAGAAGCCCCGAGAAGGAACAAGTTGATTTGAGGGCAGGGTTGTTTGGGATGTAGCCCCTGTCCCCTTTTTTTTGCCCAGGGGCTGCAAAAAGCAGAAGGGTTGAGGACCTCTGCTGTTGGCTTTACCCCGGCAGCGGGGGGGTTTGGCGGTTTTGCTGGCGGCGATCCTCAGGAGGGCTTGGCAGGGAAACCAAGGGGCGGCAAGGGGAGGTAGGCCAACACCCAAAAAGGGGGGCTTGGCCAAGAAAGGGCTTTGGGCAGGGCAAGGGCAGGGGGAAAAACCAAAGCTTATGGCAAAAAGCAGGGGCAAAGCGACCAAGGCAAGGGCTGGCAGGGGCAAATTTGCCCAACACGAATTTATGCCCGTAAAATGAATAAATGTGGAGGAGGCTGATACCGTGCGTGGTACCCAGCTCTGGCAGGTGGGGGGGGTATAATCTAAAAGAATTGGCAGGGGGGGCAGGGGGCAGGAAACCCAACCCGGTTTAAAAGCCAGGCTAAGGAGACACAAGGGGTTGGCAAGGGAAAGGGTGGGGGCAGGGGGCCAGCGGCTGGCGCAAGGGCCCAAGCTTTGACAAGGGCAGGGACATGCAGGCCCAGGGCAGGCCAAGGCAGCCCCCCAAATTTGTTTTTTCCTGGCAAAGGCCAAGGTTTCTTTTTCCTCTGGAAATGGCGAAACCCTTTGCTTTTCCGAAGCTGCTTTTTTCCATTAATCCCACTGGGCTTGACGCAATTTGGCATTACCCCCCCGCATGCGCCATTTTAAACCACCCAGGCATCCCGTTTTTTAGGGGCTGTCCGCTTTGGGCATCCCGCTAGGGCTTCTTTTTGCTCTGCAAATCCCGCCTTTTTTTTCCCCAAAAATTCCGCTGTTTTGCCAACCGGCTGCATCCGGCTTTGTTATTTCCAACTTTCCGCTTGAGGCCCCCCCGGAAAGCCCTGAGGATGTGCCATTTTTTTTTCCCCCCAAAAACTTCCCATTCCGCTTTTTCCCAATTCTTGCTTGCGGCCTTTTCCCATTCCCTCAATTTTCCGCCCTTTTCTGGCATTCCGCCCCCCCCTACGTTTTTTTCCCCTTCCGCGGGGGTTTTCCAGTGGTTATCCGCTTTTCCGTTATTTTGCAATTTTTTTTTTTGGCCCCCCTTTTTAAGAGGGGAAAACAAAAACGGGGATGGGAACCTTTTTTTTTGCTTCAATTTTTCCGCTTCTGCGTTCCTTTTTTGCAAAATCCGTTTTGGCAGATTGTGGAACCATGGGCCTTTAAGATTCAGGGGTTTTTCTTTCTTGTCCTTGTAAAAAATAATGGAAAATGCCAAAAGCCTTGGGCTTTAACAAAGTTGTTTTGAAATATTGCAAAATTATTTAAAACCTTTTATTAATTCATAAATCCCTATGAATTTAAAAATTTGTTTAATCTCCACATTGGAGATTTTTTTGTAATTTAATTTAACTTTTTACTAGATGGCCAATTTAAGATAAAAAAAAAGAAAAAAGAAACATTCTTGTCTTTTCTTAAAACTTTTTACAGAATGATGAAAAAAAATGGGTCTTTTTTTGGGCAAAAAAATAACGTTTATTTGTACCTTTTTACTTGAAACAAAAATTTTTAAACCATTTTAACGTCAAAAAAAAATTTAAATTTATTCTTCATTTAAGGTTCAGTATGCAAAAGAAATTGATTAAATATTGATATTTTAGTATTAGTATTTTCTTACAATTCAAAAAAAAAAAAAGTTGGCATTATTTCCCCCCATTTTTGCAATTTTGCCCCACTCCCGTTCTATGCAACATGTTGAATGGGATGCCCCAGCTTTTTCAATGTGCTAGTGGATTCTTACCAAGGAAAAATTTTACAAACAGGAAAATTGTTTTTTGTCCTCACATAAGTGAGGCTGTGATTTTAAACATATGTTTCTTCCTTCAACCACTTGAAAGCCTTTTTTTGGGTTTGTTCCAAAAACCTTGACCCATTACCTATTCCTTTCTCTTACTTTCTAGCTTTAAATTAATATTTTTTCTTTTGGGGAAGTTTGTTTTTCAAAAAATTAAACTTTAAGGTTTTGAAGAAAATTATTGTGCTTATTTATTAAAGTATTACCAGAGTATTTTTTATCCAAAAATTCTCAAAATGGGATTAATAATAGAATTCCCCACAATGGATTTCTGGAGTTGAATTAAAAAAAACATTTTCAGATTAGGGGTTGTGCAATTTCCAACCAGCAGCAAAATTTTTAGAATTAAAAATAAAAGCTATTTTATTAAACTTAATCTAAGGAAATGTAATAATTTACGCTTCAAGGGAAGGGAAACCACGCCACAAAGGACCTTTTGAAACTTAAAAGGAAATTGAATATACTCTCTACATTCAAAATAAATAAACTAATATAAAGGAATTTGGTTTCCAAAAATTGTTGAAAAGGGGCTTACGTTCCTAATTATAATTATCAGGTTCTAATTGATTAAAAAGGCCACCCCAGGCTAGGAAAACCCGTTGGAAAGTTAAAGGCTCCCACGGGCTTTAAAACCCAGGGGAAAAAAACCAGGTTAAAATGTTGATTTTGGGCCCACTTTTTTGTTAGGGCAAACCTTAAACTTTTACCGCCACAAAGACTAATGTTATGGGGAAACAAGAAGGGGAGGAAATATGCTTCCAACTTTTGGAGTTTTTCTTAAAAAATAATTTTAAAACTAAGGATTGTTCTAAAAATAAATTTTTTAATATTCTTATTCTAACTATCTTATTTATTCAAAATCTCTGGGAAAACTTTTCAGCAACAGTTTCATGGCTGCTCTTTGATTTTGGAGTCTGCAGCAAGCTTTAGTGAATATTTATTAATTTTTTTTTCCCTTTAATTAGTATATTCTCAAAATATTTCTAGTTTTTGCCTTGGGAGGTGAGTTCAATTTTTGCCAGTTGTAATTTCAGGGGGCACATAATTTTTATATGCTTTGGAGGAAAAAAGGGAAAAGAAAAAGGGATGGGCCAAGGAAGTTGAGATAACTTAAACCAGGGCAAAAAGCTTCTGGTAGCTTAATTTGCCAAATAATTATTTTAATATTTGTTCCTTTCCATTTGTAACAATTTTCATTACTTCAATTCTTATTTTTATATTATTTTTCATTTTTTTTATTTTCAATATTTTACAAAACTTTTTTAATAGTTTGTAGTTATTGGAGTTTTTATTAAAATTTTTCTTAAGATATAAATTTTGGCTTTTCCTTTTTAACCTTATTAGGAGGTGAAAACTTTTGATAGTATTTAGTCCAGTCTTTAACCATGTTAGGGTTTTTTGGCTATTCGAGAATGGTAGGAAGGGCCATGTTCCTATATTTTTCAGGAATTGGAAAAGGGAGGTGATTCTAAATTAGAGATATCAATTCCGGTCTCTGCGGGGAATTTACAGAGCAATTTTTATTTTAAGCACCTGAAAAAAACCAAATACTCACGGTTTTTTGCCCCAACTTCAAAAAGGCCCCCCAATTACAAAATTTATTTTGCAACAGATAAGAAGGGGATGAACACCAATTATTCACCATTTTAAATGGAAAACCTTCTATATCACCCCAATTCCACCCCCACTTTCCTTTACCAATTTTGTAACCAAACAAACTAAAACACCTTTCAAGGTCCATCCCCCACCCTAAGGGAACTAAATGGTAAAAGGATGGGCAACGGATGACACTGTTAAAACAAAAAACCTCTTTTAAAACCATTTATTTGATCAGTTTTAAGGGAGAAAATGGAATCAATGCCAGTATTTTCCAAGTGAACCACAAGGAAACTTTACAATGATTCTTATTAACATATTCCCAATTTAACAGGAAAGAAAACAATGTGAAAAAGCCATAAAAAAGCAATTTCTTAAAACCAATTTTATTCTATTGGGACCATGAACGATAATTACGTGCTTATTCTTATCCAACTGCCAATAGCCAACCCTCTTAAGCATAATTTCTTTGAAAATTTTCA
>BHFT01028465.1:1680-17885 GCA_004320025.1 Laticauda laticaudata
GGGGGGGGGGGGGGGGAAGTGAACTGTCCCAGTTGTTTTAGTGTGCAGTGTCCTTAGTTCATTGCCATCATAGGTGCATATTTTTTTTCTTCAATGATTTATTACCTTTACTCTCAGCTACTATTAGCCACACAATAAATTGCTTCTTGGTAGAGGCATAGCTCTGGTAAGTAAAGCCAGTTTTCTGAAAAATGATATGCCTGATTTCATTTTAAGTTTTAAAATGTTCCTTAACTATTACTCTGAATGGCAAAGACAACCTAGGAAAAAAATAATATATTTTCGAGGAAGTGCTTTCATAAATTGAAATTCATAAAACAATCGTGCAGAACAAGCTTCCGATCTTTGAAATAAGTACAGTATCACTGTTCTCTTTTAACAGCATTTTAAAATTTGCATATACAAAATTAGTTTCTTGTAACTGAACTCTTATTTCAATCACATTACCTTGTCCATACAAATCATAATCCCTAATTAACCTGATTCTCTCCCATGAAGTAAAACATTTTCATTTCTTGTCTCTGGTTGTGGGAGCTTAGAACGTATTGTATTATAGAGGTGACTGAGATGGTGGTAAGACTGGATAATATTTTAGTAATACTTATGCATATTATTATAGGTGTGACTTTTTCTTCTATCTATTGCTTTCTTTCTATTAATCTGCATTCTCTTAATACTCTGATGTATTTAATAGCTCAGACAGCTTTGAGTGATTGCTTGATTGCCATCTTGAATCTCCCAACATTAACATAAAGTTGTTAAAATTGCTGCATGATTATTTCTGGAATTTTGATCTAATTATTTCCAGTCTGAGCTTTCTATGATTAGTAACATTTCTCAACCTTGGCGACTTTAAGACATGTGGACTTCATATCCCAGAATTCCTGTTCAGGTGGTACTGGGTGGAAAATTCTGGGAGTTGAAATCCACACATCTTCAAGTTGCTAAGGTTGAGCAAAACTGATCTATGAAGAGGCCATATACTATATCTATTTCATTTACTTGTGAATCAAATATTGGATTAGGTGGGTATTCCTTTTGAAGAGACTGGAGGCTTACATTGTAGGTGGCCTTTAGTATTTTTGGAAAGGATTCCATTTTGTTATTTAAAATTAGTAACATGTACTTTATTAGCTATTACTACATATATTTACATATGTCATACTGATTTATCAATACACATAGCAGTTATGAATTATGTTGTCTGTTCTAAAAGTACATTAAATTCAGTTGAATTGACCTTTGGCTCTATATGCTTAAGTTTGATGATTTAAGATAAATATATGATTAAATATGACAACAACAAAGAGCAATCTGGCTCTCATCATTTTATGGGCTCCCATTTTAAATTATTCCACTCTCCACTCTATCTTTACTTTCTCCCCCCCCCACCGTTTCTTTGCACTTTCTGTATGTTCTATTTATACAAGGCATTGAATAATTTTACTGTTGGAATTACAACTGGTTGCAGCTGTCGGATTGGTGAGAGAGCCATTTAGTAAGATATATTATTACATTATTATTATTATTATTATTATTATTATTATTATTATTATTATTATTCAGAAGAGGAGGCAGCAATAGTGCTTCCTCTTTTCCTTTCTTTTCCCTGGCATCCACAGTGAAAACTCCAAGGCTCTTTTATATGAAAGAATACCTCCATCAGAACAACTGTTGCAATGAATCAGTGTCTACAATCATCATTGAGGTTTTGAAGACATATTGTTGTCTTCATTGTTGACACATGACCATTTGTTTAACTACCACTACAATGGCAATGAAAAAAGTGACTTACGACCCAGTCTTTACATTCATGGCTGTCACAGCATCCTGACAGTCATGCAATCAAACTTTAGGTGTTTGGTAACTGGTGTGCATTTACAATAGTTGCAACATCCCATATCATGTGATCACCATTTGCAACAATAGTGATTCATTTAACAACCATAGTAAAAAGGTCATGAATTGGATGTGACTAACTTAACCAGCACCTTGCTTATCAACAGAAATTCTTGTCCCACTGAGATATAAGTTGAGGAATACCTGTATGTGTTCTCGGAATGATGCTGCATTCTGGGGGTGATTATGCCATTCATCATGATTTGGCTCAAAGTAGGGCCCACAGTCTCAATGGAACAACAGGAAGATCCTAAGACTGTGCAAATATTCAGAGGGGAAATTCACCAAAATTGAAACAAAGCCTTTCTTTGCAGCTACTTCATAAAAAGCAAAGCATCCACGACTCTTTGTTTTCTTCTGTTCTGCTTTATAGCTCCTTCTAACCACAGCTTCTTCTCTAGCAGCATTCTCAAGAGCTGCTGGAAGACATACCACACAGCTACTCTGGTGATGTTCATCAAAAATTTCAACCATTTTTTAGCATTTTTTTCCAATTGGTGATGGAGGTAAGCAATGTGTTCTTCAGTATCCTTTGACAAAGCATTGGCATTATGGCCACTTGCATTCTCTAGCATGACCTTGTCAGAGACAGAAGTCTTGCCCCAAAAGCACAACAGTGGATAAGTCTCTCTTAACTATGGCAACTGACATGCTGGAGATAAGAAGAACCTTTGAGGCAGCACAAATTGCTTTCTTGAAATAAATTACATTGTTTATTTGCTTTGATAAAGGGAATCATCTTGATGCCATGTTGTGAGCCACTTCATGGAGGCAAATCTAAATTGGCTCAGACAGGCTTAGCAGATCCTATTTTATATATCCAAGGCAATGAATTTCATTGGTACTTGTAAGGGACAATGAGTCCCAGAAATGTTCTCTGCAGGACATGAACTAATGACATAAGCTACGTGTAACACATTTCTTACTGAAGCTTTAAAAACTCTTTTTCCAACCCACAAACTTTCAAACTGATTTGAAATTTAATACAAAAGTAGCTGCCAATCCTATATTAGGTATGGTTGTCTGTTTTCTAACTATTCTAAGTGGGGCCTCTACTGCAGTTTAAAGCCCTACTTGATCACAAAATATTAAAATATTACTTCTTACCCTAATCTATCACATAGGAAACTGTGACAATAAAATAGGTGATAAGGTCAGTGAACGCTATTTAAGTATAAATGGAATAGATAACATCTCAGTTTGAAATATCTAATATAGCCTCCATTTATTTTCTACACCTTTTAAACAATTACAACACTAACTCCCACCTCAGTTGTTGAGGATTTCAAATGGAACATGCAAGTACATATTTAAATAATAATCCTTCCAAGACATTTTTAGTGGCAGTCTTGGTCAAGAATTTTGAAAAAAGAAACTGATTTATTCTGCTAGGTTTTTGGAAGCTACTTTGGTTATGTATGCTTTAATATCTAAATGCTTTAGCTTAGCTTTTTCATGGTGATATCTTTTTAATACATTGGTTAGTTATCTCTGCAAATTTACAGCAACACAGCATTTGATCAACTAGCAGGAAACATAATACAGAAAATAAGGTAAAGAATGAATAAGAAAGAAAAGTCTCATGAAAGTTGGTAATGTTTGATAATATTTTCTCTTAAAAGTTAGCAATGTTTAATAATATGTTGTTTGCTCAACTATTTTTTTTTTAAATTTTGACAGTGAACATTTTCAATAAATGAGCGGGAACAATATAATTTCTAGCCAAGTCTTCCAGCTTGCTTTCAATTACCTTTTTATTGTTGCAAAATGTTTATTTTAGATTTGTTTTTATGATCTCTACTATCATGTCACTGAAACTTAAGGTTTTATTGTCTCCAAACAGATTTCTAAAGCTTCTGTCTTCCAAATACTGTATACCGGATTCTAATTCCCATATTTATCAGGAAGTGTATGGAACAAGAATAGAAGATTACAGTCCAATAAATCTGAAAGACACCAGGTTAGCAATGTCTGTCCCACTACAATTGTATATGGTCCATTACGAGAGGCTTTCAAACAGAGCCTAGACAATCATTTATCTGAAATAGTATAGGGTTAGAGTTCGGAGGCTGGACTAGAAGATCTCCAAGGACCCTTCCAATTGTATTATTCTATGTTCTATGAACAAACAATTATTCCTTCATTGTGATTGGTTATCCTGGAGGCGAGCCTTTATTCAAGAACTGTGTTATTATGATTCTGTTACATTTTCTTGAAGATGCCTTCAGGTAACTAATATCCACCTATAATCATTGACTACTGTGTGGTATGAAATTGTTTAATTTTAAGGACTACTGGTTTAATTTAATTTAATATTCCAATTTCAAGGCGATCCAACTGTGCAATGACTCTTGGCAGCTTACAATGAATTTTTTAAAAAATAACATGTATCAAAGAATAGAAGAGATGTCTAATTGGAAGACCAACCCATAACAGGAAAACCAAAAATACCTAAACCATTCTGATCTTCAGAGAATGTTATTTTACATGGTCCCTAAATTGGGTGCTATTGTAATATATTTCAGTAAAAGGCAATTTCATTGTAGAACTGCTTTTGGGGATCTAAAATTCAGTGTGGAAGCTATAATTGTTTCAAATATGTTCACAATTGAGGCTGCATATGAGGTGGTAGATTGGTAAATTGGTTTGTGAAGCACAGTACTTGTTTTCAGTTTACAGTTAATTGGACTTCAGATACAGTACACAGATTCCAATTCCAGATATCTTGTCAGAGAGAGTAAGTCCTGAATTATGGTCTGAGCTTAGTGTACATGAGAAATTAGAAAAATCTACCCAGCAGCATATAAGACAATTAAGGGATTTTCTGGCAATTGAGTTGTGGCATCACATCTCTGATAAAGAAATGAGACAAGATTTGGTCAACTTATTCATAATCAGATAGTTGGACAATAAGTTCCTGATCTGTTTAAATTCTATCTTCATCCATCTCAGTATTGATTCTTAAGTGCTATAAATTTATTTATTTATTCAATTTGTAGAGTCACTCATTTTATCAAGTGACTCTGAAAGGGGAATAATAAAAAAAACCAATTGCAATAATACAAAAATTGAAAGACATAGTTGCTGAGAACAATAATAATTGCTAAATTCTGATGATGATTAGTTATAATCAAGATATTTGATTGTATTGCATTTTCACAATCACCAGTGTGTGTGTGTGTGTGTGTGATCTACCCTATGCACTCAGCCAACAGAATCTGATCTAGGCATTCAATTATTTGTCAGGATTTTTCTCCAAATGAATAGCCGCTTTTTTTGTGTTATCTCTGTACATGCATCACTGTTCTTGAAAAAAATAGGCCAAGGATAGATTATTAAAAGGTTGGCTGAAAACTGATATTATTAAAAATATATTAATTATTGTTCAAAGAAAAAGAGAACACAACAAAGGGAGAAAAGAAAAAAATGATTCAGAAATAAAATAACCTAAAATCAATGGGTGGACAAAGGGCCCACCAAGGTTGGATAGTTAGTGCTGACTATACTTGTTGATAAGAAATTATCCATAAAAGCAAACTCATTATTACCATCATTATAGCCACTGTCTATCCACTGTGGGATGAAGGCCTCTTCAAAATGTTTCCAACCAATGCAGTCCTGAGCTTTGCCAACTGAGCACAGAATAGTTGCTGATGTTGTTGATGTTGTGGTTCACTGGCAGCCGGTGCAGACGGCAGCGGAATCAGACAGTGGGGAAGAACGGGGATCAGTCAAGGAGTCTGGAGAAGACTTGGGCAAGGGTCCTGCATCTGATGCAGGGATGGGGCCAGGACCATCTGGGAATTGGGTGCTGCCTTCGGAGCTTTTGGAGTCTGACAGCAGCGAAGCAGAAGACCCAGGGGGACCTGTTCCCAATGCACATATGCACAGAGCTGCTAGAAGGCGAGAGCAGCTGAAACAAAAGGGGCAACTCAGGAGTAAGGCTGGCAGGTGACTGCCTCTCCCATAAGGTCAGACCTTATGGGAGCTTAAGGTCAGATCTAAATGATGAAACCTTGGTAGGAAGCAAAGTAGTTCAGTCAGTTCTAAGTCATCCTTGAAGCGCTGTGTACTTTGGTTGTTGTTTTTTCTTGTACTTTGGTTGGTTTCTTTTATAGTTAATTGGATACTTCTGTTTTTGGCAGAAGCATTTCATAGAACTGAAAGCTGTGTGCTTATTTTGGGGGACTGCAATTCCCAGCATTGCAATAAAATAGGTTTTGCTTTTAACACAAGTTGTGATTAATTATGATTTATGAAGCCTGGGTCAAAACAGTTGATCCATCTTGTTTTAAGTCTCTTTTATGGATGCTTTTTACCAAGTGGGATCCATTCTATGACTGCCTTGGTCCACCTGCCATTGGTTCTTCTTGCTATGTGACCAGCCCATTTCCATTTAAAAGCAGAATATACTGAATTATTTTAACAATGTAAGAAAGAATGTGCATCTTTGAACTGAGTGCCATTACTTATTATTAAAGATGCAAACAGAAAAAAAATGAATCCAAAATATAGTATTTCATCATTGTCTTCAATAAAAATCAAGGCAATCATCTTACCAAATGAATGAAGTGGTCAATTGTTCCAAAAATATTTGCCTTTATGTGGTTATTTTCATAATATGTCTGTGATATGTGTGAATTAGAGGATCAAAATCTAGGCAGGCAGATGAAATGCTTATTTTTACTGAAGAGAAACATAATAGGAAGCAGAATGAACTTTTCTCTTTAAAATGCATGGCTCTTAACTCTCTAAAGCATAAAAATCAGCATGCTGAAAGCTTCAGATGAAGGAATGAAAACCCAGAGTTCTTTTTTTTTTAAATGTAGCATTTAAGATAATTGAATCACTAAAGCATTCTAATTTTGAAAATTTCCACAAATGTTCAACATGTTATATTTGAAGTGGGTGTGTAAATGGAAAACTGCACTTGAATTTATCTGCCATTTACTTACCTTGGTTAACCAAATTCATGCATAAATTAGCCCAATGTACTGCAGCTTGAGTTAGAGTATGTCCTGATTTTCCTAATAAAATAGTTGCTCAGCAGTTGGCATGATGGATGGGTTTCACCACTTAGTCAACTTAGTCTCAACTTTAAGATATGTGGATTTCAACTCCCATGCTGGCTGGGGAATTCTGAAAGTTGAAGTCCACACAGTCAAAGTCCATTCAGGTTGAGAAACACCATTTTAGAAATGTTTTGGTAATATTTGTGGGACAGCTTGTCTCCCATTAATTCTTCCTGCCTCACCAGATTCAAAAGGAGTATATTCCAAGTCCCTTTAATAAGCAGTGCCATCTGATGGGATCAGAAAATAGGGTTTCTGTGCCACAATACTTGCACTGTAGAACAATTTACCCATCCATCCAAAATTTGTCCCAAATCTTTTGGTCTTTTTCAAAGGCACTGAAGACCTGGCTGTTCCTGTAGACCAGGTATAAGAGATGACCAGGCTGAGCCTGAGGGAGGGGTCAAATGCATAATCAGTCAGGAGTCTCTTTGCACCCACAAGATATCTAAATCCAGCCCACCTTGAATTCTTTCGATTCTTAACACCCACTATTTTCCTTTGACTATTAGTAGTTCAGATTCTTGTAGAGCTTAAACTTACAACAAATGTTTATACAGATTTGAACTACCTGAACCTGCTTGACATCAGGATATTGAGTGCATATGACTCTGAGAAATGTTTATTAAGAGGTGTGTTTATGGAGTTGAATAATGGATCTTATTTGCTAATTTTGTTTTGAAGATGTGAGTTTTTTGTCTGGTTTTAAATTTGTTCCAAGTTGCTCTGAGTCATTTCAAATTGGACAGCTATACAAATTGAAGAGACAAATCAATCAATAAATACAATTTTATGCATCATAACTTGACATTTAATGTTTGAATTTTTTTAAAAATAGCAAAGATTGAGAGAATTCTCAACAACATTGGAATGAATCTGTTGCTTAATTAATGAATATTATGGAGTTGTCAGAGACTATGAAATACTGCCATCAATTAGAAGGGCATTTCTGATTGGTAATGGTTAAATTCTCTATAGACGACTCATTCAGAACTGTGTTAATCACCACTTAACTACCCAGAAATAAAACTAAATAACTTTCTGGCTTAAAATCCAAGTCCATCTGGATTGTATTCTAATAAAATCTTCCCTAGTCCTTGCTCAGTTGTACCCACAGGCTTACATAATATTTCTACTGCCACTACCTAGCTTGGTGGCAGTGAAACAACTAAAGCAGCAGAAAGGTGTCATCTCCAGCTTTATATAGAAGGTTAAAGGTCACAGGAATAATTTTCCCAATATTTGCTAACCATACAAACTCAGGGGCTCCAAGAAAAAGATATTTCATAGGATTTGCCTGTATCTGGGATACTGTTGAAGATATCCGTGAAAGAGGAGAGATACTTTCCATTCATATCTCGTGACTGCTGCTGTTCTTGAGAAGGAAGAAGCAAATGTGTCATGTTTTTTTTATTTATTTATTTTATTTGGTTTGTCAATTGCTTGCAAGATAATAGGTATAAGTAAAAACATAGTTATGAATACATAGATATATATAAGAAAAATAAAAGAAACAATATGACAGGGATGGTAGGCACATTGATGCGCTTATGGACGCCCCCTACAGACCTCTTAGGAAAGGTGTGAGGTCAATAGTAGACAATCTAAGGGTAAAGTTGTTGGCGTTTGGGGAAGAAACCACAGAGTCAGGTAGAATATTCCATATACTGATCACTCTGTTGCTGAAGTCGTATTTCCTGCAATCAAGTTTGGTGTGATTAACCTTGAGTTTGTATCTATTGTGGTGCTTCATATTGTTATGTGTTGAAAGGGCTGAAGTATGTCATTGACAGGAAGGATATTGCAATGTATAGAGATTTTTATATGTATATTTAGATAGATCCGAAGGGACTATTATTCTAAGTTTTCTAGGTCTAGAATTTTCAGTCTGGTGGATAATGTATTCTTACAATGAGTAGCAGGAGTGGAGAACCTACTTCTTGTGAAAATATTTCTGGACTGTCTCATAATATTGTGTTATTCAGAGTATGTAATACTGGTTCCAGATTGATGGTTCTAGACGATGAGCTGTATTAATAGTATTTGGTTGGCAAATGTTTGGTCTGTCTAGTTATTAGTGTATATTACTAGGAAAAGCACGTACGTATAGGTTAACACTCTTGAATGCCTTTTTTGGCATGTGTTTCCAGTGGCTCTATGCACTTAGATCCTTAGAAGTGAGCAACTCCAAGATCGCTTGATTAGAAGTTGGATTAATCAACAAGGTCTTGACTATTCAGCTGTATTTTTATTTTCTGATTTTCTTTATTCCCAATATGTAAGACAGGGATTTATTTATTTATTTATTTTTTGTTGTAGTTTGTTTTGTTTGTTTGTTTATTTATTTATTTATTTATTTATTTGTTTGTTTGTTTGTTTGTTTGTTTATTTGTTTGTTTGTTTGTTTGTTTGTTTATTTATGTTGAGCTTTACCTACTTCTATAAAGCTGCAAATTTCTAAACTTAAGAAAAACTACCATATAATTGAATGTATTTTCTCCACCATGTGCATTTAGGTGCATTATATTTTTATAGCATTTACATTTTCTCTACTTATCTCCCTAACATAATGTATTTTTCCATTTTCTTCAGGCACAAATAACGTTGTACTGACTTCCATCTCCTATATGCTTTTGTACATATTACATGCAGCAAATTGGTTCACAACATTTAATATAGTGCTAATGTCAAGAAATGTCCATTCCAGATGTCCCATATGTTTGGGAAAGATAAATCCAATAAATTCATTAAGGAAATAAATTAAATTAACCATCCATTTCTAGTCTCAATACCACAATTGTAAGGCCAAGCAAGAGAGAGCTAAATGAGGAAAAATATTCTCTGGCTTGGACTTCAATTTTTTTTAAAAAATATTCACTAAATTATATTTCAGAACTATAGGTAGTTAAGATATATAATCTTACCAGGAAATTATGACCTTCACTATCAATCAAAAAAGGAAACACGCGAATATTTGTCATTGAAAGGGGTATCAGATCCTCTTCATCTTTTTCTTTTTCCCCCTGCTGCATAACATATATTGTTAGTGTTGATTGGTCCACAATTTCCACTGCCATATAGAATGAACTAGTGACAGCTACATGATATGATGGATATTGTCAAATGTTGACTCCTACTGTATGTCATCTCTCATATCTTTTTAGCTGAATGTTGACAGCCTGAAGATAAATATTAATGAACATTGACAGATTTATATAAGGTACAGGTGAATGTTGCCTTCTGTAGCAGATTAGCTGTTAAAAGAAAACCAATACAAAGGTATTATCACCCAAGATTAATTTCACATGGAAAACACTTCATCTGGAGAAAAAAGGGTATTAGCTTTATGTAGCATATAATTTCTGTATTATAAATTAATATTACAATTCCATGGATGTCACTAACAAAGGTTAACTTAGAGAATGGCCATTCTCCCCGGGCTCCCCAATTATTCTGAAATTCTGGGGAAGGATTCAGTTTCTTAAACCTTAAGTTAAAATTTAACTTTTGAAGCAAAATACTTCTATGCCACACAGAAAAAAGCATTAGAAAATACAATAGGAAGGAAAACTGGTCTGTAGATATCTCATTGGACACTACAATTTGATATGTTAATTAATTTGGTTACAGTTCTAATGTAGATTCTGTTTGCCTTTTAAATTATAAGCCATCTTCATGACTGTCAGCCAAGCTGACTTACATCTGCACAACAGCATTTCCTTTCCCCTCTTTTCTTCTGCAATCTTCCAAAATCTGTTTTGTTTTAAAGATGTATATGGACACCCATCCCATGTACCACAACTCTCGGCAGCCCGCAACCACAATAAAAACAAAAACAAAATAAAACCAGAACTGGTGTCACAATCAACACTCTACAACACATCATCAAATACAACCCCCAAGCTTCAACCTGAACCCCAAAGCTTCAACCTCACTTTTGTGGGAAAACAAAACTTTATATGTTATTTTGAAAGGCTAAACAGGGTGGGAAGATATTGGATCCTGTTAAGATATTGGGATTTAAGAACTGACCAGATGTAAAGCTGATACAATGTAAAGCTGATGCAATGAAGATGAATCAGCTTTGGGACTGACCTTTTCAGACTATGTATGGGTCCACAGAAGTATTTACCTCTTTAAGAGGTGTCTATGTAAAGGCAACCATTAGAGGGCATGTGCTCTCTCCTTGTGTCCTGTCTCCATTGCAGAGTTCTCCGTGTCGAGTTTAGAAGTTTGCTTGCTTGGCCTACCACGTATATTTCTGTATATATCTTGTATATAAAACCACTGTTAAATGTCTAGATCTCTGTGTGTTGTGTTTTGCTCCTGCGTTGTCTCATAATAGTAATCATGCTGCAAATGCTCTGATAGATTGGGGGAGGGGGAAGCATGCACTGCTATAGAAAATATATACTTCCTAGATTGTAATAGCTGTCAACATTTGAGGGAAGATACTTGAAATATGGTGCCTATGTAATCTGGTGGAATAGATACATACCTTCAGGAAAAGGTATCCTGCAAGGGGTCCTCAAGGGCAGCCTCATATACAGAATATTGCAGTAGTCTAATTGGAAGGTGAGCAAATCATGAATGACTGTGAACAAGGCATTAGGTGCCTTAAGAATGGGCACAGATTGAGTCTGTAAACTCTTCTAGCCAAGCCATCGCCTGATTTTCAAGCAGGAGTTGTGCATCCAGAAGAGTCTCCAAATTGTTCATTGGTTTTCTCAAGAGATGTGTTTCCATGTGATGAGTTAAAAATAATCCATCACCAGATCCAGGGAGATGAAAAACATGGCCAGTGGTAGAGAAATAAACTGGGTACCACTGTACCACTTGCTTTCAAATGATCTCACCCATCCTGTTTCATACAAATATTAAAGAGAAGTAATAAGAGACTGAAATCATGAGGTAATCCCACAAAGTGGGAGCCGAGAGTTAGGCATCTCACCCTTCACATATACCAACTGGAACTTGCTGTGAAGAAGGAAGGAGAACCACTGCAAAACAATGTCTTCCATCCAGCCCTCAAACTAGTCAAAAGGATCCCATGATCAATGGTTCTAAAAACTACTAAAAGGATCCAGGAGGGCTAAGCTAGTTGTGTTACCTCCATCTTGAGCTCTCCAGGGGTCATTCCAAACATTACCAATGCTGTTTTTCAAGTTAAGCCACACTGAACCTAGACTGAAAATCTAGGATAATCTACTTTATTCATTTATTTATTCCTTATTTATTATTTATGTAACTGAGTGTCAATGTTCTCAATAACATTCTCTAAAAAGGGAAATTTGGAGACTGGATGAAAGCTATCCTACACTGCCAGGTCCAAGTACAGCCTCTTGAGAAGGGAGCACACCAATCACTGATGAAATAAAAGAAATATAATTTTTGGCAAGTTCTCATGAGAGGACCTTGAATTCTAGAAAACAAACATATTCTTTTAAAGGTAGCATTTGGCATTCCAGGGTTTCTTTCAGAAGATCTCTCCTGATGTTCAGAAAAATACCCAACCATTGTGGGAATTCCAGCATAAATTCATATTATTCCCCCCCCCCAAAAAAAAAACCTCAAGTGAAAGATATGGAAATTAGCACATTTAGGTGGCTGCCTTTTATGCTGGGGACAATACCAATGGTAACTGCCATTAAGATTATGAACGCACAAGTCCAGAAAAGAAAGGGAAGTGACATTCCATTCCATTAAATATTTAACTGCCGCACCTGCGGTATAATGAATTGCAGTGCTGCAGACATGACTAATCATTTAGAAGGTTATTGTGTCTGTGGTCTGAGGCCATCGAATTGGCAAATGCATATTAGCAGCTATAGCTTTGTGGTAAGTATAATGCCCCAGGAGACTTCCTTCAGTTCACATTTCCACATCAGTGAGTAAGGCATCATTGAATGAAACTGGCAGACATATTATGTGTGGAACTAAACTACCTTGTCCTTCTGTAAGCAGAATCCTGAATCATCCATTGTGCTATCTTGGATCCCTTGAGTTAAAGAGCTTCCTTTTCTGAAAAGAAGAAGAAAAAAAACAGACCATCAGCACTGGTCCAACCTTTGTGTGGACAATTAAGTTGTTCCTGAGAGGGGTATGGGAGAAGGAGACCTCAGATGGGTGACAGGGAGTACACTAGTTGAAAATATCATTTGAATTGTAGCATCAAAAATTAATTTTCAGGTTCAATGTTATAGGTAGTCCTTGTTTAGTGACCAAAACTGAGTCTGTCAACTCCACTTTTAAGCAAAACACATGCTTATTACCTTACTTCAGCTTTCCTTTACTTTAAAGTCCTGCAAAAGTTTTAAATATAAAGATTGGTCACAAAGGTATTTCACTACTGTTGCAACTGCAAAAGTCACTAGATAAGGGAGTTATGAAACAACTATATACAAAAAAGATTAGGAACATAGTATATAACAACTTTTTGTGTTGACCTGGTTTTTTACAGGCTCAGTGTGGGGGAAAGGGAAAGCAAAATCAGTTTTCTTATTACCATGGTAGATTAAGGCAGGACATAAACAAATCATTTACCCTGAGGCATCTTCTTTATAGCCTTAAGGCCAGAGAAGGGAAAGGATCCTGCCTGAGAATTAGCTGCAGCTACAAGCAAAGCCTGGAAATCTGAAGGAGTGTTTTGTAGGAGTTTCCCCACAGAGCAGAAGCCTTTGTGAAAGTAGCTCGTATGTGCCCAAGTCTGATTCTAATCATGACATGAGAAGATGAAGAGGGAGCAAGCCAAGATACAATGAATTAACCTCAGTAACAAACATCAGTATCCCTTCTGATTCTCAGTTGTGTATGCAATGCCTGTCATCTTTCTTTTGCAACAACATTTAACAGTTTGCTCTCAGTACGGTCTTATTTAAGTGCATTTTAAGTAGATATTTTTTTAAATTACAAAAAAAAAACCATACAGCTATGTGCAAATAAAAATGAAGCAATGCCCTTTCTTAACCTTTAAAATTGAGGATGCCACAGTAAGCAACTTCTAAAGAGTAACTATGGCAACTGGTATGTTGTTTCTGGTAGAAGAGTAAAAATATGAAGTACAACAGAGTAGAAGCACCCCTTTCCACTTTGGTTTTATTTGCATTACCCTCTGAATTTGCACAGGTTGGCTAAATACTTCCAAAAGAGTCCTGTCACAATTTACAAGTCAATGACTATTCTATGTGAATACCAGGCCTATAATAGCTTGGTGCTCCTTTCTCAATGTTGTTGAGTTTGGGGCACAGCTTCAGGCTGTCAAGAGAAAGAGATGTGCCTCTAAGCAAGGACTGAGTTAAGTGGTAGTTAAATATAAATGAGTTTCACCTGGAGATTGAATAATCTTTGAGATAAGCATTTAGTAATATAATTGACTGTCTTTCATGGCAAATAACTAGGAAAATAGGAGTTTATTTATTCCAGCTGCTGCCTTGAAGGTTTTGTCATCTTGCTGTACATTGTATTTCTCATTTCCTTCAAGCATCCTTGATTACACAGAGGAAATGTATGCCGACTCAGACCTCTTTTTCATATTTATCATCTTTCCTCACCGCAATTTATATAGAAGAGTCTGAATTATTTTGGAACTCTTATATAAGGAAGTCCATTGAACATGATAGAGTTCTGGGAGCTGAA
The DNA here is from genome assembly GCA_004320025.1 of Laticauda laticaudata. Classification (NCBI taxonomy): domain Eukaryota; kingdom Metazoa; phylum Chordata; class Lepidosauria; order Squamata; family Elapidae; genus Laticauda; species Laticauda laticaudata. The sequence continues at coordinate 16,287 of BHFT01028465.1, forward strand.
TCCTCAAAGGTACCCAACTTGGAGGAATCTAGATAGTTTAATTTATAGTCTTTCCTGATCTGGATATCCTTCTAGAACACAAATTTTAGTTACCAGAAGTCCAATGTATAGCACTATGCAATAGGACCATAATTTAGCTCCACTTGTCAAGGAGTAAGATCCATAGAACTCAATGGTGGATCTTAGTTCTGAACAAACCTGCACCCAATTGCTTTATAGCACCCCTGTGTAGAATTACAAACTCATTACATAGAACAGGGGTCTTCAACTTTAAGACAGCTTTAAGACTTGTTGACTTCAACTCCCAGAATTCCTCCTTCAATCATGTTAGCTCAGAAATTCTGGGAGTTGAAGTCCACAAGTCTTAAGCTTGCCAAGTCTGAAGACCCTTGATGTAGAAGGTCATGTTAGACTCCCTACCTTGAAGCAAACAGGTAAATCTTTCTTGAGCCCATTGCTTGGATCTCATCTTGTTCCCATACTGAGCCAGTATCTCTTAGACAAGGAAGTTAAGAAAAGGAAGATCATCACTATGTTGTCCATTTTGTGAGCTGCAGATTAAAAGTCTTCCACCTTTTTCATGGAGCAAGGATTTAATTTGGTGTTCCCTTCCATCATTGTTGATATTTTGGTTTATACTGTTTCACAGAGATGTGTTCTCAGTGCTACAGCTATGGAAAAATTTGGGATTAATTTGAAAACATCAGTTCCTTCTTCAACCTTTTGGAAACTTAGCCAGAATCTTCAGAGGAAACCATTTTTAAAATGAAATCTGTAAGAGAAATCTTAAGGGTTTAATGCCAAAATCAATGTGAGAGCCCTAAAGAATTTTCTGAAACACGTGCCTTTTTATTCACTGTGAATTTTGGTTCACTGTGAAATCCCTGGAAAACAGCTACAAAGCAATGAAAGTAAAAAGCCCAAAATTATATAGCAAAGTCTACAGTTTTGTTCTGTTTCCAGGACAAACTATTATTATTTAAAGACTTGATTTGATTATTTTTTAAAGAAAGGCAACATTCTCCCAATTAAGGCACTTAGGTATAATGTCTAAAAAGATTTCCACTGCCTTTTTGTTGACTAGAATGCTAAATACTGTTAGAATTTTTAGCTGATTATTTATTGATTGATTTGGGGTAGACTACTACCTCTTTCATAGGGCGGTACAAAGCTTAGCACCTGTGGTTAAGGGTATAGTCTTGCCAGGATAGAAAAACATCTGTTTCAGGAGGGTGGAGCTGGCATTGTGACGATATGGCATGCGGTCTTGGAGGTCCGAGATCACTGCCGATATCTTTGCTCCTGGATGGTCCAATCAGATCGAAACCATCCTGAAGAGATGGCGATCGTAAAGAGCAGGTCCTGTTGATCCCAGGGACATTGCAAAGCTCCTGGTAGATCCAGGAGAAGCTCTTTTTGCCAGCGGCAAAGAGGCAGCCATTAAAGCAGCTGAAGTTGGGACAGTTCTGAGACGGAAGAGAACAGAAAGAGAGAGTGTGCCGGTTGGTGAGAACCTTTTTTTAAAAAATATTTTAAGACTTGAAAGGACACCCTAAAGAAAAGAAAGAATCTGTAAAAGTTTTGACAGAAGTGATTAAG